>JACDRQ010000173.1:0-120845 GCA_013841215.1 Hycleus cichorii
TCTCAATTATCTGAAGTTTTATGAGCTTTTTGAAGACATTTTCAGCCTTATAAACGGTCTATCAATCGGTTTGGAGCTACTCCACTTGAGGCAAAATAAGAAGCGCAAATTTTGGGAAAAGCAGGTGAAAACTATCTCAGCTTGCAGTTTTGCAATCTTCCAAAGAAACAACCGATCCTATAAAAACTGTACATTTATTTCAGCAACTACTGTAAATTTTAACTACCTACCTTCAATTTTGTAATTTTCAGCGATATGCCTCCACCTATCCAACAACTCATTCTCCTCGATTTTCCACAATTTCTCCAACAATAACCAGCCGATTTCCGCTGTTGTTAAAATGTACGAGTTACTCGAATCTTGTAGATAATTTTCTAATTTTTGAGTGGAATTTTCAGCCTTATAAACAGTCGATCAACCGGTTTAGAGGGTCTACTTTTCGAAAAATGAAATGAGATAGGAGCAAATGTTTAGTTTTGTAATTTTCCAAAGAACGGTCTCTAGAAAAACTGTATTCTTTCAGTAATTGTTACAAATTTAAAATTGCACAATTCTCTCAATTTAGAGTTGTATGAGCTTTGTGAGGAAAATTTCAGCCTTATAGACGGTCTATCAATCGATTTGGAGCGTCAAAAAGCTACTCTATCTGAGGCATAATAAGAGTCAAAATTTTTGGAAAAAGCGGGTGAATAAGGTCAATACGATCAAATTTTCTGTTTGATAATCCTCCAAAGAAACAACCGATTCTATAAAAACTGTACATTTATTTCAGCAACTACTGTAAATTTGAACTATCTCTAATTTTGTAATTTTCAGCGATACTCTTTCACCTATCCTGCAACTCATTCTCCTCGACTTTCCACAATTCTTCCAATTATAACCAGCCGATTTTCGCAGTTGTTAAAATGTACGAATTACTCGAATCTTGTAAATAATTTTTGAGGGAAATTTTCAGCCTTATAAACAGTCCATCAACCGGTTTAGACGATCTACTTTTCGAAAAATGAGACGAGATAGGAGTAAATTTTCAGTTTTGTAATTCTCTAAAGAACCGACTCTATATAAACTGTATTATTTGAGTAATTGTTACAAATTTAAAATTGCTCCATTCTCTTAATTATCTGAAGTGTTATGAGCTTTTTGAAGACATTTTCAGCCTTATAAACGATCTATCAATCGGTTTGGAGCGACTCCACTTGAGGCAAAATAAAAAGCGAAAATTTTGGAAAAAGCAGATGAAAACTATCTCAGCTTGCAGTTTTCCAATCTTCTAAAGAAACAACCAATTCTATAAAAACTGTACATTTATTTCAGCAACTACTGTACATTTGAACTATCTGTAGTTTTGTAATTTTCAGCGATGTTCCTCCACCTATCCAGCAACTTATTCTGCTCGAATTTCAACAATCACCAGCCGATTTTCGCTGTTGTTAAAATGTACGAGTTACTCGAATCTTGTAGGTAATTTTCTAATTTTTGAGGGGAATTTTCAGCCTTATAAACAATCTATCAACCGGTTTAGAGGGTTTACTTTTACAAAAATGAAAATAGATAGGAGCAAATTTTCAGTTTTATAATTATCCAAAGAACCGACTCTATAAAGACTGTATTATTTCAGTAATTGTTACAAATTTAAAATGGCTCCATTCTCTCAATTATCTGAAGTTTTATGAGCTTTTTGAAAAACTTTTCAGCCTTATAAACGGTCTATCAATCGGTTTGGAGCTACTCTACTTGAGGCACAAAAAGAGGCGAAAATTTTGGAAAAGGCAGGTGAATAAGGCGAGAACAAATTTTCAGTTTGATAAGCCTCCAAAGAAACAACCGATTCTATAAAAACTGTACATTTATTTCGGCAACTACTGTAAATTTGAACTATCTGCAATTTTGTAATTTTCAGCGATATTCCTCCACCTATCCAACAACTCATTCTCCTCGATTTTCCACAATTCTTCCAACAATAAACAGTCGATTTTCGCTGTTGTTAAAATGTACGAATGACTCGAATCTTGTAGATAATTTTCTAATTTTTGAGGGGAATTTTCAGCCTTATAAGCAGTCTATCAACCGGTTTGGAGGGTTAAACAGCTACCCCATCTGAGGCATTATAAAAGGCAAATATTTTAGAAAAAAGCAGGTGAATACGAGCAAATTTTCAATTTTTGTAAGAACTGTAAATTTATTTTAGCAACTACTGTAAATTTTAACTATCTGCAATTTTGTAATTTTCAGCGATATTCCTCCACCTATCCAACAACTCATTCTCGTCGATCTTCCACAATTTCTCCAACAATAACCAGCCGATTTTCGCTGTTGTTAAAATATACGAATTACCCGAATCTTGTAGATGAGAATACGCCCCCAATACCAACGATTGACATAATCGACCCTCCACACAAATTTTCAACAAATTAAACTCGAAATCTGTGAGTTTTCTAATCGAGAAATAACCGGCCAAAACGTATCCACCAATATCGACACTTTCACCCTGCATTATCATATACGCTATTGTTATTGCCAATTCGAATAAATAACACGAATAATTTGTATCGCCGAAATCAATGACGGCTTTAATGGACCACTGACCCGCCGAATTTCGATCAACTAGAATATTCTGTTCGTTAAAATCGCCGTGAAGTATCCCTTTTTCCAAATTTGGACTAACTTTCAGTACTCTATCGCTGAATTTTCCGATAATATCCTCGATCATGATCCGGCGATTTTCATCAGTTACAGCGAATAAGAAGCGCGTTAATTGCGGTATAGACTTCAACATCCATACAGTTTCGTGCGTCTCGTAAACCGGATGGTGGAAATCTTTCAGATTTTCGTCGAGATTTGCAACAAATCGGCCGATTTTGTAGAATAAATCGCTACTCGGTTTGATTCTATATAAAACAGTACCATCGATGTATTCCAATAAACGGACAATATGGTGTCCGCTGGGAAAAGTGTCGGTGAAGAAATATAAGCCGGCTTTGTTCCGTACCGGTTTCGGACACGGGAAATTCTTCTGTCCTGTAAATTTACGGGTGTAATTCCCAATTAATAACCGATAATTACTTACTTAAGTGGAGTAAGAGTTGGTTTTGGCCGTCGAAATAATTTGGGTCTTTTGAATCTAAAGAATTGACGATTTTTAAAACGTAACCACATGGATTTATATTTTCGATAAACTGATTATTTACAAAATCTGTATCAACAATAACATGGTAATTAATGTCATCATAACCGACTAGTGATTTGAACGAGACACAGTTTAAACCGTACGATTCTCTTAGAATTTTCTTCATTTTCGCTTCATCAACGACGGGTTTGATTAATTCACCTGGTTTTAAAAGATTCAAAGACATTATTCAATATTACTCTAGTCTTGTAATGTATCCAATAAACACTCGTTTTGTTGTTAAATAACACAAACATTTATCTCATTTAGTACTCGTAAAGACGACAATTGATAATAATGAACAACAATTGAAAACAATTTGCCCTCGATAAACTTTCAACAACTTCAATCAGTTAATTTCTGATAACATTTATAAATAAACTTGGTAAATTTTAGTGGAAATGCCTCTAGATTTGATCAAGATTCGTGTTATCAACGAACAAATACTGAGTGATCTTAATCGAATCAGCTGCACGATAAACTTACGCGTTGTTTATCTTGCGTGATATCAGAATAGAATTTGGTAATTAATTCAGCCAATTAATAGCAAATTTTGTGTTAAGTCTAGCGTTTTTTAGATTTTAATCAAAATTGTCGACGATATTTCTAAGTAATCAATGTACTGGATTATTAGTGAAGCTAATTTCGCAGAAATAACGATATTGTGCAGTTTTTCTAGTAGAAAACCTTCAAAAGCGGAGCGTCATTTATGCAGTTTTGCTTCTCGCAACTAGGGGTGGTTACGTGTTAAGGGTTAGCTTTCTTCAAGAGCTCTACTCTGAATCAGCCCACAATACGAGAAGAGGAGAAAGAGTAGTTAAAAATTCAATTCGAGGGTACTTTTTTTAAATTCACATCCCTAATAGCTATTTGATCTAACAAGTGTTTCTTCCCTCGTTGGCAATAGGGGATAAATTTATGAAATTTGCCTGAAATAGCCTTAAATTGAAAATAACAACAAATACTGAAATAAACATCTCATTATTTTGTAACATAACGTGACATTTTTATTTTATTAATTCCTGAAGACTACAATTAAATCGTTTTGTAAATTATAGTTGAAAACATTAAAAAACTAAAGATATTTAGATTTAAATAATTAAATTTCCACAATCTTTCATTGATTCTCGCCAACATTGCTACGGTTTCAACAATAGATTTAATTTTTTAAAGATAATCCATCCGAAAGTCGCACCCTATCGTTCAATATTTATAACAAATTCATTCGATTACCCCATCCCCAATTTGTCACTTAAATTAAATATCTATATAGATTTATATATTTTCAATATTTTGTGTATAGTTTATTATAATAGAGTGGCAGGTTTATATTCAAGACATATAAGAATTTCTCTTTAATTAGCAGATTTAGATTTTCGTCCAATTTCACCATCGATCAAGACATTTTATAATAATCATTATTACATTTTATAACTAAAATCATTATCATCAACGATAATGATGGTAGTTTGGTAACATTTTAAATAACACAAGCTATATAATAACTATACTCTGAGGCAATTATTAACAATATTCGACTATTTGGTAATTAAATTTATTAACGAAATAAATCATTTTCTTTCTTAATTAGTAATTACTTGAAATTTCCATAAATTTAAGCCGTGTTCGCCTAATTATTCGTTGATTCTTTGTTCAAACTTATAGAATAAAGAAGCCTAAATTGGACAATAGTTACAGTTTTGTTCTATTTTCCAAGAAGATTAATAAATAATTGTGAATTATTTACATTTAGTTTAAAATAATATTTACACATTTGTTTGTTAATTGTAATCAAATGGAATGTTAACAATTCGGAATTGTGTTATTGTTAATATTTAAAATTAATTAAAAATAGGCGGAAACGTAAATTTCAGTCTTCAACATGCCGTTTTGCCCTTAACCGGTCCCCAAATTGTTACGTTCGTGAATCATTTACACAATTCAGCTATTTTTCAGGCTGAAGCTGAAGAAATCAACATTTAAATCCTATCTAATATTGCCAATTATAGCACTTTTGTACAACAGTCAATATTATCAAATTTTGTCACTTTTTCAAGATTTTATTTTATTTTATCCAACATTACAAGTTTGACAGCATTGTTGTTGGTATCGCATAATTTTGCACATATTCATCGCTTTAACATTCGGACAGAACATCGAATGGTCTTTGCATTCGATTTTATTGTTTGTTGTCGAATAACACGGTGGTCCTTTACACGGTTTCATAACCGGCGGTCGTGTTAAATCTTTACAAGCCGTACCGGCCGGTTTTTTCGTGCCGTACCAAACGCATTGTAGAATTCGATATTTTAAACCTTGCATTTCGCAAGCTGCAGCACACTGGAAATAAAACTAAATCAACCGGTTTTAGCGATTTTGTTGAAATTACCTCCGACCAAGCGCCGACTTTCCATTTACCAATACAGCGTTCGTTTTGGCATTCTTGTCGGTGAATCGGCCGCTCATCCGGATTGCATTTCGAATCGGCCACTGTTGTATTGTTGATTTGGCATTTAACAATTCGCCGTTGCATCGCTACAATTTCGAATAATCGACAACAAATCAATGGTAATTTAGAGCGGTTTACCTCGATGGAAATTGAAACATTTCGATTTTTCACAGGACGACCATCCGTTGGCGGTCCATTTCGGGCAGTTATTTGAGCCGCAATGTCGTTCGGTTTCCGGCATTTTCAATCCGGCATCTTCACAGAGATTATTATCGACACTCTGTGTTGTATTATGGAGGCGGACAATGCAACGTGTAGCTCTCATTTGGAAACCATTACCGCCACATGGTGCCGAACATGTCGACCATTCGGTAACAATCCATTCAAATCGAAGATTATCGGGAGTGCCACGTCCTAATACAACAGCCGGACTATCTTCGTCGTCATCATCATCATCGTCATCATCGTCAGTGTGGCTGATCAAAGGCTGATCGGTGTTTGGATCATCGGGAAAGGCCACCATACGGTGACCTCTTGAACTGCTGAATGTCTGAAACGGCCACAATTGCTACGATCGAGATTAATAGAGTGGCCGAGAAGTATTGCAAGAATTTTTTGAACAAAAGCAATCAATACATTTACATAGTTTTGTGTTTTATTGAAATCCTTATAGCTTTTGTTCAAAATTGGCGAAAATATTCAGGATAAAAAAGAAAATTTAGAGGCCATGCAGAGTATGCGATTTTCAACGAAAAAAGCAAGCATTCCTCTATCCAAAAAACCAATCAAACTACAAAACCTGCTTTTTTCGACAATTTGAAAGTGTGTGTTTACCTATAAGTGGTAGTGCAGACATTGTGTGTGCATTCAAAGATTAATAAATTTCACATTAGAATTTCTCAAAAAATTAACAAAAAAAACGAATAACTGAAAACGTGTAAATGTGGGCATATCCGAATATCCTACCGAAACTTTAATGAAAATTCCCCGCTATAAATTACCCCCGATTAACACCCGTTCGGTAGAATATCTAGTGACAACACCGGGGACACCCTCACCTGGAGATTAGAGATTAGTTTTTGAAAATGGGGCATAATTCGGCCAGCTGAGCTCGCTGAATTGCCACCGTAAACGGATGGTTTCAACGAATCGGATGAGCTAGCCGGTAAATGTGATGGTGATAATTTATCCTTAAAGGCAGCAAATTTGGAGAAAAATTATCAATAATTGAGGCAATTTTAGGCCGTTTTGTTACCTTTATGTTATCGTTGTGGGTTGTTGTACTTTGCGGTGGTAATGCATTTAGACTGTTACTGTTAACATCGAGTCGTAACGATGGTAGTGTTGGTGTGAATAATCTAGTTCTGTAATTTTAGAATTTCAAATTTATTGTAAATAAGATGGTAAAATAAGAGAAATTACCTTGGTGTTGGTTTCTTTCGAACGACACCCTCAGGCCGTTGCTCGTGCGAATGGTCATCGCTACTAAATAATGGATTAGATTGATCTCTATGGACTTGTACGTCTGATATCAAATCAGCACGATCTGTTTTATAGCCTTGTCGTTGGATTTCTTCGGATGTTGGAAATTCACCAGGCTTGGGACGTACTGAAATATTAATACTGGCACTAGAACGGCCGGCAACGCACGTGTATAATCCACTATCGCGTAATGTTAAGTTTTGAACGCGCAAGGCGCCCTTTTTGGAAGTTTTAAATTTCTTCGATCTGGGCAGGAAATTTTTGTCTTTAACCCATTGGATTTTCGTACGATTGAACCGTTTAACCGGACATTTGATTTTGATTGTTGTTCCAATAAATACGGTAGCCGCGCCGCCGACTTTTAATGAAATTTTCTTCTTTTTAAAATCGTGTTGTATAAACGAACTGTTGGACACGTCGATGTGCGGCTTGTCGCTTTCAACAACACAACTTTTTGTGTTGCACGGCTTCCTATCGGGTGGTTTTGGTGAGGGGCACATACTAGCCGGTCGATCGACTGTATGGTTTTGTGCCATCACTTGTTTACATTCAACTTTACGTGTTTTTTCACCACCACCGCATGTTTTACTACATCTCGACCATTCGGAAACCTTCCATTTGACAGGACAATCCAATACATTACAATATTGTCGATCTAACGGCGGCGGTTGGGGACACATATTGTTCGGTACAATTACAGTATTACCACCGCCCTGAGTCACTTCATGTATACAATTAACTTCCCTTGTTTGTATCCCAATACCGCAACTTTGCGAACACGGCGAGAAATCGGAATAATTCCACCTAGGCGGGCATGGGTGATCATTACAAGTACGCATCAAAATCTCCGGTTTCAACTCAATCGGACATAAATACGGCGATGTAACCTTTTGTGTATCATCACGGATACAATTAACAATCAATTCTTGGACGCCACCGAGACAGGTAGCACTGCAATGCGTATAGCCCTGCTCCTTCCACGAATAGGATTTGCCTGGTGAACCTCCCGCAACTTTAATATCGCTCCTATATGGATCATCTTTAATATCGACGCCGATCCGTTCGGATGAACACGGCTCCATATAGCATTTTTCTGTTTCTATGGGCTTAGGGCCACTGCATTGTTTGTCAGGCAGTTTGGCGATCGTTCGGGAAAATTCTAAAAATATTTTACAGTGGACCTGTCGCTTTCGTATACCTTCACCGCACGTTACACTGCACGGTCCCCACTCATCCGGAATAAATCTGAAACGAACATTAAACTCATCCAACTACTGTAAAATATTGTCGGGAAATTGAGTTGAAATTGAATGAAAATCGGTAATTTATAATGCAGACAAAACATGCATTTTCCTCGTTAATTACATACTTTTTCTTAAAGGAAACAGTGCATACTCACCGAAAAATAGAATTATCGGAGGTAAGGTTTGTGATCGAAATAAATCGTGAATTATTCAGGTGTTACATGCTAAATCCATTAAGGTGTCTGATTACATCCAATTACGGAAACGTATCATCTTCATAATTAATGGATGTCGAAAACATGAATATTTATGGACATCAAACGGAAATCTGTGTTATTTGTTCTACAATTTGCCAAGACTAACTGACGGAAACAACAAAAATTAACGCATCCCCCAATTAACTCATTATTTAATTAATCGGAATTACCGTCTATATTGAGGTACAGTTTAACAACAAAAATCCTACAACTTGACCCAAATTGCGGCCACTTATCAAAAATGAATTGAATTGTAAATGATTTATTCGAAAAAGAGTGAAATAATCGAATTTATAAGGGATCGAATAAATAAGGGATTTGTTTATGTGTCCGTCAGCAAACTAATTGTAAGAAAACTTGCGACAAATTCAACAATCCAGCTTGCCGTTTCATCATCCACATTATACGTTTCCTCAATTGGGGGAATGATGGGATGTAAAGGAGACACTACAATGGGTAAATTTAAAGTGTTAACGCAAAAGAACAACAAACATGAGGAAATTTAGTGAGTTTATGAAGCATTTAAATCTTGGATAAAGCGAAATTGTGCCCGACAACAGCTGGTGCTTTATTAAGAAGCTTATCACCTATTTATACTGGTGTTGGAGCTGGGCTTTTTGTCGCTTGTTTTTCTTGCTGACGACCACGCAAACATCAATATTACAAGATGTAACAGTTGTGGTTTAAGAATTATGCAAGAAAGAAGAAACAGAGAGATAGAGCACCAAACAAGCGACAAATTAGCTTTGAAAATTGTGCAATAGAGAAAGAGAAATTGGTCGGTGATGATTGGTGATAATAGAAGATGAGATTAACTGGAGAATCTAATCAACACAGCGAGACCTTTGGATTTTCTAGTGTAATATTTAAATATTGAATCAAGTTTATATAAGTGGCGTCACTGTATTAATTGTATTTTAAATGTTAAAAATTAAAGGAAATTGTGTTGTGTTATACCTCACATATACCCAACCGCAGGCAAAGAACACTTTGAAATCGCTGAAAATACAAGGCACACACAATATTCGATATGTAGTTGATTTGTTTTAGATTTTCGACATTTCGACAATATAATTATGATGATAGTTGATACACTGAACAAGATACGAATATAAATTAGTCTAAATGAGTGATATATTAACGGATGTTGAATGATTAATGAGAAGGGTAAAGCAAATACAATCAATCGTTTATAGATGCGTTTCAATATTAGATAATAGCAAGTGTGCTAGAGAATTGGTAATGTCAGTTATTGCTTTGTGTTCAATATCTACATTAATTATTTGGGCAATTTTTATTGTATTAACCGATAAATATCAAGCGGCGCATCCACCATTTTTCCACGATTTTTAAATTCGAGCGATAGATTTACATTACAAACATCCAAAAAGTTCGCAATAAAAGAACGATAACGGATAGTATGAGTCGATTCTCTCTCGCACATCATTCTGTACATTGAAAGCATTGTTTATTATAAAAATTCAACTTACGTGCTTTCAGACGGTACAATTTGTTCGCCGACTAAGCGTTCAGCGTGCGCTGGTGGCGGCGGCGGTGGCGGATACGGCTGTACCAATGGTTGTGTATGATACAATCCTGGTAATAATTCATCATCATTATGTTCAGGACATTGTATTCCAGTTGAACATGGCTTAGTTGTTGTTGGCTTTAAATTTGGCGAACATAAAGTGCTCAATTTGTCAGCTGCATTACGACACTCCACCATACGAATTTGTACGCCTTCACCGCACGATACAGAACACTACAATTATGATAATAATAATAAAAATTTGTGTGAAGAAATTCGAATTTACCCCCGACCAGGTGGAGGCCACCCAAACGGGACAGTCTTGTTGATTGCAGGCTTCTTGAAACCATGGCTTATGGCCGTTGCATTTCTGATCGTCCACCTATCGAAATCAAATTCGTTGGCTCATTAAAATAAATGAGAAGCAATATTGTTAGAGAATCGAGAAAATCGATTGATATCGTTGTGGCAATGTTACAATTGGGACTAATAAAATTGCAAGTTTGTTTGAATTACATTAAAGTTGGTATACCTTGATTTTTGTATTGTTGGCTTCTTCAACGCAGTAGACGGGACGTAAACGGGAACCGCCGCCACAACTGACTGAACATTGGCCCCATTCGCCCACATACCATCTGGAAATTACAGCATTGTGCCATTTTAAACAACAGTCGGGTCGACAATTTTTGGGCAAATTCAAAAAACAACAAATTTTAAAATAGTTCGATCGAAACGAGGCATTATGTTGATTGAAAACAATTCCAACTAACGAACACTAGTGGAGACAAAACAGCGGAAAACTTGTCGAAAAGGACGTTATTTTAACGAGCAAATTAAACGACAGCACACATCCAATTATAGAAATGTTTGATTAATCAAGAGAGTAAATTTACCGGCAATATAAACGAGACAAATGTTCAATTATATGTTGATATAAAGTGTTTGTTTTTTCGTGAATTTCGACAAAAGAAAAACAAGATATAGGGAAATTTATTTCGTAAAGAGACTGCAGAAATATTACCAACAATTATAAGAAATTGTGGCCGTTTTTTCGTCGAATTTCCACTAAATAAGTTCGTTTCGTTTCACCAGTTGAGGTTATTGATTTTAAGTTTACGTGTTCCAGATGGTTTCTTGTTAAGTTTGTTTGGTTTTAATCCGCTTGCTTAAACACACTAATGATCTTATTACATATTTTATTCTATATTTTGTAAACTACAACATTTATTTTGGTATTCAGCGCGGTTATTTACCTAAATATTCTAATCCATCTTAAGCCATTCATTAATATTGTAATATCGGTATGTCTAATAATAATAATAATACACATATCTCTGTCTCTCATTAATTTTCCTAATTACTGGATGATAAGATTATGTACAACAATGTTCCATTAAATTGAAGAAGTTTGGGTGGATAAAATTGATAAATAGTCTTGTGATGGATTTCTTTTCCAGTATTGAAAAATGGAACAGTAATCGCGTTCAATGTCTGGAAAGTTTCGCTAGTTTAATTTTAAATACCATCGTCGTCTTGTAAATTTCAGTAATCACTACACGTATTTCGTCGGATATTTGGTTAATTTACAGCAAATATTACATAAATATGCAAATCGGTCTCAATTAATTCGAATTTAATGTTGTAATTTACGAAAATTACAACAATGTTTTTATTATAAAAAAGTATCGCACGTATAAATTTCAAGCTTCAAGTTTCTTCAGTACGCCAACAGAGCTTATATTGTTGTTTAGACATCGCCAAACAACCGGAAACCGGAAACTTGAAGTTTACAAACATCGAAATACGTGCCACTGGGTGTAATTTCGGAAAATATAGCGGAATTATTAACATAATTTCCGTAATTGTTCGACTTACTTTGGTGGACAGTTGTGTGTGTTGCATTGGACAATATTCGAATCGGGCTTTTGTGAATCGTTGCAAAGTTCTTCTTCAACTTCCTCGCCTGTCACCCGGTTCTGACACAGGGGACGTGACATTTTGTAGCCTGAAATCGAATATAGACTTGGAAAACTTGCAACATATTCTAGCTAACTAATAACAGTTTGAATGGGGCAAACTAGTGACAGAAACTAGTTCGAGTTTATGTATTACAATCCGAAACAGAATATCGTTTGTCGTTTTGAAATGGGTTAATGATTTGTGTGTAGTGGTCGAAAACATATCCATATATGATAATTACCTCCGCCGCATGTTACCGAACATAGGCTGACATAGGTGAGGGTCCAGTGGTAAAGAGGCCGGGAACAAGACGAACCATCGCCGCCACACACGCCGCATTCGTCCACTTGCTTCGAGGAGCCGATGCGGAGATCACAACCGACCCGCTAGAAAATAGACAATTTCCTATTTTAATCTACCAACGGAAAACTTGGCGTTCTATTAACGATGAATAAATGAGGGGTTGTTTTATTTTTCTTGTACTATTCGTCGTTGTGATGCTTTAAACTTTGAATTTTGAATGAACTCATTATTACAGTTGCTCGAAGGCGACAAGATGAGAAATTAATTGAAAGAACATTCTATAGAGCGGACGTGGGGTGTGTTAATTACGATTGGTAGAAGTCGACAGATTTAATTAACACCAAAAAAACGAAATCTTGTATTTTTGCTTTACCAATTCCATTAAAATTCCCGATAAATTAAAATAACGCAAACTGGAAGGAAGTACATCGGTATTGTGGCGCTATTGTTTGGAATTTAAATACGAAAAATTTATGCAACTTTTTCAGGATTTATCAACAATCCAACTGGAAGATAAAGCCGTAATGCCAACATATTAAGAATTATATTTTTTGTTGTCCCGAAAAAATCCCATTTTTCTTGCAACAACAACAAAAACAGCGAGATTGGAGTTAATTAATTTGAGGGCGATAGTAGATGTTTAGATATTTGCCTCATAAATCTTTACAGAATTTAAAATTACAAGATTTCCCCTTAAATATGTTCCGGTTTAATTTTTCTTGTAGATAAAGGGAATATTAGCCGAATAAAGTAAGATTTATGTCATGGATTCTTTCATATATTCCCATCTAGTTTATTTTAGAATTCTTCACAAACTCGAAACTTTATCTTGGCGTTTCTTGTCAAAGTACGGTTTTTGTCCCTAAACTCGATTACTAAATCAAAATCTAGCTGCAATTTAATTAGAAAAATCTACGATACGATACAAGCACGAATCCGTCCATTCAGTAATTTTTTGTGCACATTTCCAACGTATTGAAAATGTATAAAGATGTAGGAGCCAATTAAAATTTCCACCCCGGTTGTTTATCACTTATTCTTATCTACAAACATTCTTGTTAATTCGGTTTCTCTCCATCTTTAGTTATTAACCTCATTAAGTTGTTTGCGTCGTTTTCGCAGTTTTTCAGGGTGGAAAACACTTTTTAATGCGAATTTCAAGAGTCTGACTCGAAAATATGTATCGGAAAACGCTTGTTTCTTTAAAAAAAAAATCGTGTACTTCAAATGTCCAAAGATATGAATGGAGCTAATTTATCAAAGTCATAAAAACGGCACAAAAACCAACAATTATCGTTATTGTTGTCAAAATTTAATATTCATGATATATTTACCAATTTACTTCGCATATTTTCCAGTTCCTCTCGCTCTTTTTACAAAAACATCGCATTAAGTAGAAATCGATACAATGATGACACTCTACTTTGGAACGTCTTTGAAAAATGAATCAATAACCCACCTGACATTTTCCATTGATACACATATCGAGACTGCCCGGCCGACATCTTGTACCATCTTCAACTTTATCGGCTAATCGTACAACCACCAATACGTCATCATCATCATCATCATCATCATTCTCTCGACTATCCGACGATATTTCATTGTTACGATTCGGTGTAATTCTACGTCGTGGTTTGCCTTTACAAATTAAACTACAAGGATCCGGATCGTCGTAATGGGGTGTCCAATCGTAGAGGAAATCCTGATAGGGCACCTGATTGAAGGCGGCACACTGATCTTCCCGGAATTCGTGCGACTCCGGACACGGCTGCAACAATTCATGGAATTCATTGGGAAATTTAAAAATTCAACCACCAGTCTTTATAAATTGCACCCTTTTATTACAATTATTAACGATTAAAAATGATGGGAACGGCCGCGATTTCTCGTTATGGGGTGTGGTGAATGTTGGTGGTAGCGGTTGTTGCATTCCTTGCATTGAAATCCAACAATTCGCGCTTTACAAGCAAAACAAATTTGTACTTATTGTCGATTCTAGACCGTGAACTTGGTTCGGTTAGAAAAAATCGTCTATAAGTAGTGAAAGTTCCGGGTTTTATCATCAAGAGCAAGGTTTTGGTCCACTGAACACACCCAATTATAAATATTGATACGAAAACGAAACGACCTTGCTCCTGTTTCTTTCACATCTAATATAGGCGACAAGATCAAGTTCCTATAAAAAGATATTTTGCAATATTTCATAAATAAATTCAACATTCTAGTTGATAATTTATTTTATTTTAGTAGCGTAGATGTATATATTTCTATTATACAAGTAGGAGTATCGTAGATTTTAGAAAGGGCTGTTTTATGGTCCTTAGGGATGTTGAAGGTGATTCTGAATATGTTTACGAAAACTCCAACAGAAGATTTCTGTCACACTATAACATAGATAATTTCCCACTGTTTTCTACATAATGTAAATTTTATGGTAGAATTTACATAATGCAGATGAGAATCGACAATTCTCTGCCATTAAATTTTAAACTAATTCTATTTGATAATTGCGGTTATTGTTTGATTATCAGGAAATAATTTATCCGTTCTTACATGTTAATCAACTGGAGGAATTCGATAAATTTTTATATTTATTGCAACTGCTGCATATAGGTAGGGCCCAGCAAGGTTACGGTTTAATTTACAATCTATAAAATGAAATCTAACCGCCAAGATAACGTTTAGTTGACACTGCAATAATTGCAGAGACTGGAATAACCGCATAACGAAACAATGAATTCCAAGGTATACAAATATTTAAAAAAAGAGCGAGATTATTTAAGATTTCGTCATTGCAGGTTGCGTTACTCTTTTGGTCTGTACTGATTGCAATATTGCATTGTAATCGTGCATCGGTGGAAATTCTACATGGGCCTGGTAGTAAAACGGTAGTAACCGGACCGGATGGCAGCGCGATTTCGTCATTAGCACCCGGTGGTGTTGTCGTAATCGATGGTCAAAGTCCGCTTGTTGTGGGTGCTGTTATCCCACCGTTGCCTGTTGGATCAGCCAACGTTATCGTAGGTCCGGCCGGTTCGATTTCTACAAGCTATACGCTAGCCGGTCCGGCTGTTGTAGCAAGTGTTGGTGAAACAACAGCAACTGAGGAGAATACTGAAGATGATGGTTCGTATAAAGGTGACGAATAGTTTTGTAATTTTTTGTAAAATATTAAGAGAGGGAATAAAAACAATAGCCGTAATTAATTTTGGTTTTTATTGACGAAATTATCAAGAGAGGGATTATATGGTAAGGTATAGGGTCTTTGATTTTTGTGAACACTTAAAGCCTTAATGACCGTAAATATGTGGTTTGTATGAGCCATCATCGTATAAATGTTCGTTGATATCAGGGATCCATTGACCTTCTAATCCTGAACCGACTAGACCATGACCAAGGAGACCAGCATGTCCAGCAACAACAGCACCGGCTACAGCGGGAGCAACAACAGCATGAGCAGCTGGAGCTACAGCAACAGCACCACCAGCCACACCGGAACTAACAACAGCACCAGATGGACCGGCTACAACAGCACCACCATGGAGACCGTGAAGGCCTAGTCCGTTAAGACCAAGACCAAGACCAAGACCGTGGGCACCAAGACCGAGTCCCCAAGGACCGATAACACTAGCATTGGCAGTAGCTACGGCTACTAATACAATAATTGCTCCCTAATTGCACAAGAAAATTAAAAGAAAATCGAATTTTCTAAAATTTCAACTTACCAAGCAGTTCATTGTGTGTAATTTGTGGATTTAATTTAGAGCGACTGATACCGAAAAGGGATTGTAACGAGTTTTATATATTAGAACGCTAACCTTGCACACCCAATTATTTCCCTTTACGCGGTAATTATTAAAGAATTTTGATTTAACTCTCACATATATGGAAAAACAATAATCCAATAAAAAAAACTTTATTACAATTAAATTACATTCGAACAGGAAATAATCTAATGGTGGAATTGAGGCTTATAGGAACCATCATCGTACAATTTTTCGCTATGATCGTGGACGTATTGCCCTTCTAAACCGGAACCAGCTGGTACAAGACCATATGGACTGGCTGCCAATGGTGTTGGGATCAATTCGCCACGATACGAACCATCATCGTACAATTTTTCAGCGTGATCATGAACGTAAACACCTTCAAGACCTGAACCGGCTGGCACTAAACCCAATGGAGATGCACTCAATGGGATCGGTTGCAATTCCGGTTTATAAGAACCATCATCGTAGAGTTTCTCGAGATTGTCGGGTACGTATTGGCCTTCTGCACCACTACCTTGGGCGGCTAAATACACAATTGGTGCTGGATTGTAATACACCTGCCCGGCATTGATGAGACTGGCCAAACTCAAAGTTATCAAGATGATCTGCCATAAATTATATTTAATTCGGTGTTATTCGATCGAATTTTGTTCAACTTACATAACGGTTCATGTTTGGTTGTTTAGTTGGTGACTGTGGGAAGACTTGCACAAAATGTTGATGAAATTCGCGGTTTGCGAGAATTTTATAGCAAAAATTACAGCCTTGTACACGCCCAAAAATTGCCCAATCGCATTCCCAAATTTCCGTACTTTTGTACGAGTTAGCGTTAAAAAATTTCACGCTAATCTACTTTTACCCACTCTCATTGCGTGAGTTATTGTGTTATAAAATTATGCAAATAGATGGAGTTGCAGGCAATGTTCGTCCGTTTAATTTATGGATGATACAGATAATTGATTGATGATACAACTTAATAGAAAAATTGAAAGTTATCTCTATTGTCTGCTCTATTAAATCGACCTTATACATGTCGTTAAAATCAATGCCAACCAGAAAAGTTGCTGTATAATTTCGACTTTTTCTCCAGTTTATTAACCTCTATTAAAACATTATTTTTACTATTATTATTTGGTCTTATTCCAATTCTTTTTTTCATATTTCCACTGCTTTTGACCTGCAATCATTTCAGCTGTAACGCAACCAACTCAAACTCAAAGGATGTTGAAGCCTCAATTGTTTCATCACTTTTTCAAAGCTCAGCTATTCTATTGTTTCAACTTTATATTTGCATGAAAAAACCCTCTTTTAAAACCAAAATAAAAACAACAACAAAAAACCCGGAGTTTTTCATATTTATTTTCAGGATTATTCTCGCATCTATCACCAACATGCTGTACTAGTATGTGGCGAATTAATAAAATTAATTAAAACAAAATTGTGTCATATGCATTTAGTGCAAGTAATAAATGTCAAGGTAAATAACTTGGACTGGATTTTTTACACTAGTTACACACGTACTTACACGTGCCGTTTAATATATAAAAGCGTAAAACTGCAACAATTGTCGCAATTATTTATCGCACATTGTCCGTGCGGCTCTCAAAAATGGAAAATTCCATTGCACCAATCGTCGCTAGTGTATTAGATTAAATTAGATTCCCATCAAATTTGATTAATGCAATAAGGGGAGAATTCCACCAAAATTTACAAATAAAACAGAATAATTTATTCATTAGACGCTATTGATCACTCCCGATGACCCGTAATATCAATGCCCGATCCATAAACAAGCCGTCTAACAAGAGTTTACATTTACTCTACCCTCAAGTCGTCAAAATCGCCCCAAGTGTCCTCTAATTCTCCTATTTCAAGGACTCATGAAGAATAAGTAAAAACCTCATCTAGGAGGTATTCCATTTTAATTGAAATCCTTGCGCTTATTCTTACCCTGCTACAATTCTAACCCCTGAAGGGGTTAATAGAATTTTTTCGGTCTTAGACTTTCATGGGAAAGAGTGGATACGGTCCTTATTAGAAAGGTGTCCATAATAACCGGTCTTACTGTATTTGAAGACCACTTCTAATTCAAAAATGTTAAAAGTGAAATTTTCAATAAAATTTATCTAAAGGCCGAACATTTCTACAAATGTCCTTATTAGAAAGGTGTCCACAATGACTTGAAGATCGCTCTACAAATTTGGTCCAGTAGCCGATTCTGTTAGATTTTGATAGTAAGTGGAGCTGAATTGAGGAGGGTCATTTGGTGCCTAATATTTACAAACGCTCAAATACAAATAACGCAGACATTTTAGTTTAATTGGATAGATTTTTTCGACTTGTTGTATTTCATTGTGAATTTTGCTGACAGGGAATCTACGAAAATATCCGTATTCACTTAAAACGGCGATCCGTTTAACTCGCCTATTGATGTGTTTTTCTTTCTAAATGCGTAAAGAAAATAACGAAAAGAAACATAAAGGACTAAAGTTATTGAAAATTCGTCGATTCGTCCGTTGCGAATCCTCCCCTGGATGTAAATCCCAAATAAATGAAATTGCTTTAAACAACTTTCTGGAAATCTATCGATTTTAGATGATGTAGAGCAAAACAACAAAATGTTTATGTTTTGTTTATACAAGTTTAATGTTAAGTGAATTGTGAAAATTGCCAATATAACAGACGTCTATACCATTTACACCATTATCACATCGCTCGAGTTTGCTACTGTTATGTTATTTATACTACTAGCAGAATTAATTAATAAAGAAATTAATTGAGCGATTAAAACAGCCGAAATTATTACGCGTTTTCATTAAGGCCGGCTAATTGCCGAAAATGGGATTCTACACATTCATTGCTATTGTATAAATAGTGAATAAATTTATTTTTTTACAAAGGAAAAATTTACAAAGTCAGCCTCAAGATTTATAAACCGTAAATGTGTGGTTTGTAGGAACCATCATCGTACAATTTCTCATTGATATCCGGTATCCATTGGCCTTCTAATCCGGAACCAGCTGGTGCGATTAAACGGGCACCAAGAGCCCATGGAGCAGCGTGGGCCAAAGCTAAGGGGGCGGCAGGAGCGGCGAGAAGTGGACCAGCATGAGCTACAGCTAATGGGGCATGAGCTAAGGCTAATCCGGAACGCACAACAGTACCAGATGGACCGGCAACAACGGCAGCACCATCGACTGGTCCGCCGAGTGGGGCCAAACTGGCGCTGGCTACTGCACAGGCAGCAACGAGGACAATTGCAGACTAAAAATTTTCCCTGAATTATGGATTTTTCCGCTATTTTTGACAACTTACCAAAGCGTTCATCTTGAGATTGGTTCAACTGTGATGAAGTTGCCAAAAATATTTTCGTTTATATAGTTCAAGTGTAACCTTGCCCACACCTATGCTTAACGGAAGAAAAGCTGTTCGGGTTGTTACAGTTTTTTTCGGTTATTTCGTATTCTCAAATATGTGGTTGGGTAACGGAAAATTAAGTCAAATATTTGTTTAGTTTTGGAAATCAAGGACGCTATTGTTGTTCAACTCGTAGAAGAAACCAACAAAAACTTCCCTATTAGATAAAAATAAATCAACGCAGTTAATTAAAATCAGATCACATGTAATGAGTGTTGAATAAAAACCTTGAATCAAATTCTCCAACAAGTTTTAAATATTCTTGCATTCTTTGTTGGTTATTAATCATGATTTTTATCGACTCTAATTGGATAAATTTATAAATTTTCATCAATAAAGTGGCTGCCGATCTTCATTACAAATTACTTTAAACCGAATTCTTCAATTTAATAAATCGTTACAGTCACTTCATCCAATCGAATTCCATTTAGAAACGAACAAAATCGCTAAACAACGAACTCTAAATAGTCAAAACTTGGAAACTACCGTCCCTAAAGGCCGTTCGTTTACACCTGAATTCAGCTTGTAATGATTCGTAAACGTGAGCAATGCATTTCTCGACTAGACTAAGCAAAATTCTATAGAATTTACGAATTTTTTGGAGTCTCAAGTTTCCCATCTAATAGCGCCCCTAAGCCTAATTTTATGTGTAAAGTTTTATTCGGTAATTAACTGGGCCATTCCAGAAATAATGGCTAGTTTTCCAACAGAAATTTGTGTTTTTTTTGTTTGAAATAATTCAACAAACTAAATGATGTTGTTTTGAAGCAGCTGGAATTCGTGAGGATAATGAATTTTATATGGGGTCGGACTTCAAAGAAAAATCTTAACGAAGTTAATTTTATCGAATTAAAGCACAGTCTTGATTACAATTCTCTATTGTTTTTTTCGGGTAATTTGATTATTTTTCCAGAACTTGTCGTATAAATTGAATTTAATTACTTGAAATTAGCTAGACTTTTATCTTTCTTGTAGAATCGTGCCAAATGCGAATTTTCCAATGCTCATTCTAGTAAAAGGAGATATTTCGGATTATAGCTTAGAAATGTGCCATTTCGGATTGAGTTTACGGTTGAAATGTTAGTTTTTATTTACATTACGGTACTATATGATTTGATTTCCAACAAGATTGCACCATTTTGTCGGTTTTTTTATTGGACAACAATCGAATGTGAACTATATTTTAATGACATGCGGAAAGGAAAAGTTGAACGAAACGAAGACTACAACCATATGGGCGTTGGCAAGGTTAATATTTCCTATAAAATCGAAAAATACTGCAGTTGCATGCGAGTAGCCGTCTGGTCAAGTTCAATACAACAACCAACAACAAAACAATCATCATGAACACTATTGTAAGTTGTCCATTTCAACAATTTCACCGATTTTAAACGTCTTCGAACATTTTCTGTTTAGTGCTTAGCAGTTTTTGTAGCAACTTTAGCCGTGGCTCATGCTGGCCTTTTAGCACCAGGTCTCTTGGCGCCGTCCGGTGTTGCAGTTGTACGTGCCGGTGGTTTGTTGGGTGCACCAGGACTTCTTGGTCCAGCTATTCTGCCAGCGACACCGATTGAAGTTGCACAAAAGGCTTTGGAATTGTCAGTACCGGCCGGTTCCGGTTTGGAAGGACAATGGATCCCTGATATCAACGAACATTTGTACGATGACGGCGCTTATAAACCACTCATCTATGGATTGTAATTTTTCATCTTTATAAGAACTCTATTTTTATTCGATGTTAATAAATGTACAAAAACAATAAATAAATCATTTCACATATTTACTGAATTTTTAAAAATTCCTTTGTTTGGTACTCCGTTTTATTCAATTCGATATTTTCTGGGCTTGGTTCTTTCAAGGCTGGAAGTCGGCGTATTTTGATCAATAATTATAGTTCTAATATACACACATTAACGGTCCTTCCTAATTACAGTCCATTTTTTTAATGTTAATTGTTTTTTCACTGATTCCAATAAATATAATTGGAAAATATGATGATTTTTAATAAAATTCATGACTACCGTAACAAATGGACGTGGTACCTTAATTTTGCTCAAAATTCCAACTCAAAAAGGAACTTCTTTTAAACTGATAGAAACTATTTAAAGACTATTTTAAGACAAAGGGGCATTGAATTTGCCTGGTACCTCTTATTCGCATGATTTTTATGCATTTCGTTTGAAAACTGTTGTAGTTTTGGCTGCCAAACCAATTATTTTCAAAAACTTGACCAGTAGATCGTCTAGAACGTTTTCTGAGTCTGTTCTGACACATTTTAATATTGGTTGTAATAATTTTTTTAGCAAGGAAATCCTCGATAAAGAGCAACGATTATATTGGAAAAAACGGAGCTACTCCACGATAAAAATATAATGTCACAATCTAAGAGTCATACTGTTTGTTCCTTTATTTTTGCAAAGATTAGAAGGTGAAGTTTCATTTTTAAACAATTCTTTCTATGAGCAACTGAACATTCAATAAAAATCAAGACTTGAGTACGCTTTCTGTGCAATTGTTCCAAAAATGAATAGATGAGGAAATTCAGTTTTCAATGTGAAATTTTGATTAGAAGTGAAGCTTTTTTATTTATAAACCTTGGTCTTAAATTCGGTAGAATAATTGAATATTAATTCAAATCTAAATAATTGATATAACTCTTTAATGATTGAAATATTTGAATCCCGGTAGTAAATTAATATATAAAATGAATACAAATCGATGAAATCATCAGAAAATTTGCGTAAGCTCGGTAAATTTATGTAAATCAATTTTACTAGTTCACTATAAAAGCCCATTTGACACAATTCAACAAGACAGTCGTTCTAATTACTTGAATCTTAAAACAAACGATGATTAAAATCGTAAGTATAAATTTATCGATTGATAAAATTGTAACTTTATTGTTAGATTGCAGCAATATTGGCTATTGTTGCCACAATTGATGCCAGCTTAATCCTGAATCCGAATACAATTCTACAAGGGCCCAGTTCGAAAACTACACTCAAAGGACCCGATGGCAGCTCAATTTCAGCTGAAATTCCTGGCGGTAAAGTGATTGTAGAAGATCCAGCAACTATCGCAGCAACTCCTGTAATTATTGGGCCTGCTGTTGCTCCAATTCCTGGAAAAGTGATTGTGGAAAATCCAGCAAACGTCATAGCAGCTCCTGCAATTGTTGAACCTGTTCCAACGCTAGCAGCAGCGCCTGTTACTATTGAGTCTGCTGCTGTTCCGATTGCTAGTTCAATTTCAGCGATAGTTTCTAGTGATAAAGTGATTGTACAAGATCCACCAGCTGTTGCTGATTCAGTGGCTGAAATAGCTACCAATACTTCTGCGAATGTTACAAAAATTGTAGCTGAAGCTCCAACTGTAATCTCTCCAGTTCCGATTATTGCTGAAATACCAATCAGTTCGCTTATTTTGAGTGGTCAAACTGTTATTGGATCTCCTCTATTAGTTTATTCTACAGGACAAACTGTTATTGCTGGTCCTTCTGGTGTTATTACAGCTTCTGAGCCTTTATCGGCTGAGAATTTGTGGCTCAATAATTTGTGGTAAATTTAACAATTATAACAGTTATATGGCAAATCCAACTAATAATAAAGCTTTATTTTTATAGAAAAATCTTTTTAATTGCCCATAAAACTTCAATTGTTGTAAATTTAATAATTTTAATGAAATATTTTTGTGTAAGAAACTAGTCGAGACAGATCAATGACATTAGTCGAAATATTCAGGAAGTTGTTCAAGGTTTCAATTATCTCAATTTAAGGTAAAGAGTTGCCTCAAAATAAATTCCATACAAATAACGATGGGATAATATGCGATTTAAAAAATTATACTTGGATTTATACCGAAAAAAATCGACAAAATTTATAAGTTTAATTAAAACGAAATATCCTGTTATAAATTTTCTCTTATTGTGCTTTGTTTAAAAGAGCAATGTTTATTAGAGCAATGAAAATATGTTTACACTTTTTTAATCAATTTAAATTTTTCGAAGGCCAAGGGGTTGACTTTAGTTTATTAAAAAAAATTATATTGAACTGGTTTTACAGAATCTGATACAGATTTGTGTAGGTTACAGGAATTAATTTACATAAAAAAAGTGCACATAATGAAAGATCAAGAAATTTTACGTAAGCTCGAAGGTTTGCGACATAGACGAATTTTGGGCAAGGTCCTCGACTATAAATTGATCGTAAATCAAACAAATTCGCATAGTTGTTTAACAACAATCAAACCACTAATAACAATACTAGCAACATGAACTCTTTCGTAAGTTTATATGAAAATTTTATATTCTCTAATAATTTTAATGTTTTCTATTTGAAAAATTTCAGGTAGTAGCTTTCTGCGCAATCTTGGCTGTTGCCCAAGCCAGCGTTATCCCAAGCGCTAAAATCATCCAAGGACCTAGCAGTCGCACCACCGTTATCGGCAATGATGGCAGTGCTATCTCCTCAGTAGCTCCAGGCGGCTCAATCATCGCCGAAGACCATCCCGGTGTTGTAGCCCATGCTGCTCCAGCTGTCGTTGCCGCCCCAGCCGCTGTCGCCTATTCAGCTCCAGTTGCTGTAGCCCATTCAGTTGCTGCTCCACTTGCTGTAGCTCATTCTGTCCCAGCTGTACGCACTGTTTCTCATCAATCATCAGTAATCGCCCACGGTGCCCCAATTGCTGTAGCTCGTTCAGTACCGGCTGTTGTTGCCGCCCCAGCTGTACACAATATTGCTTATCAATCATCAGTAATCGCACATGGTGCTCCAGTTGCTGTAGCTCACTCTGTCCCAGCTGTTGTTTCTGCTCCAGCTGTACGCACTGTTTCTCATCAATCATCAGTAATTGCCCACGGTGCCCCAATTGCTGTAGCTCATTCAGTACCAGCTGTTGTTAGTCGTGCTGTTCCAGTAGCTCACGCTAGTCCAGTAGCAGCTGATGCTGTTATTGCCGGTCCATCAGGTACTGTTGTTCGTGGTCAATC
The DNA here is from genome assembly GCA_013841215.1 of Hycleus cichorii. Lineage (NCBI taxonomy): Eukaryota > Metazoa > Arthropoda > Insecta > Coleoptera > Meloidae > Hycleus > Hycleus cichorii. Next base: position 24,566 of record JACDRQ010000173.1, read on the forward strand.
TTATTATGCTTCTCCAGTTGTTGCTCATTCAGCACCAGCTGTTTGGTAAATTTGACAAAGTTTGGTAGTTTTTCCATGAAGAACAAAGCCAATTGTATGACAGCCAATTTTTATGACAGAATCACAAATTTGTAAAGAGTTAAATTATTAACATTGTAAATTGTAATAATAAGGAAATAAATAAAAACACAAGCATTAAATTTGGATTTTTTCCTTTTCCTTGCTGAATTTATATCAAAGTATTCAATTCAATCGAGATGCAATTTAGAATCAAAGTTAATCGTCATATTTTTTAAATTTGAATTCGAATTACGTCTTGTTTGTAAAACAATTCTACAAAACACCGACATTAAAGAGCCATTATGATTATAATAAAAACAGACATTCGAATTTATGTTTTTTTAATAAGTATGAGGCATCATCTGGTGACAAGAATTTGCTTAAAATTGGTTTTCGATTAAAGAAACCATCAAACATTCTCCACCGCTACAGTCTTAAAAACCAATTAAAATGTAATTTTAGATTATATTGAAATTCAGCAAATTAAATAGTTATTAAAAATTTCAAATTATTTACCATTTAGTTGTTGATAATGTTTTCTTTGTATTTCTCATGAATTTCAACGAAATCAATAAAAAATCAATTAAGTCTCTTCTCCAATTCAGTATAAAAGAATCGATTTTTTCGTTCGACAGGCAGATTTAAGTCAATCTTCTATCGAACAAAAAAACTTCCAAAATGATCGTAAGTATAACAGATAATAATAATTAAAATAATAATTTGGTTAATTTCATTTAGAAATTCTTGATTTTCTTCGCTCTGGTTGCATTAATTAGCGCTAATGCAATTCCTGAAACGGTCGAGAAAACTGATTCAGCTGTCGAAGAGGTTGCCAATGTTGAAAAAGATGAAAACCTACGTCCTACCCGTGAAGCATACTTAACTTATTCATCTTATATTTCACCTGTTGTACCTTCACATACTTTGGTTAAAACCGGTTTACCGCTTGTACCACAATTTTACTCGTACCCATATTCGTACCCATATTCGTACCCATATATTAAAAGTGGATATTACTATTAAATTCAATTGATGATTTTGTGACAGATTTGATTATTGACCAATAAAGGGCTTATATTAGATTTATAAATGTATTTTATTTATTCAATAACACAAATTTCTAAAGAGCAATAACTCCATGGTGGGCGTAAGAATAGGGAGCAGCATAGACGAGAGGTGTATGTTGGGCGACAACAATTGGGGCACTATGGGCGACAGCAATTGGAGCAGCATGGACGGCAGCAGCTGGAGCAGCTTGGGAGAGAACAGCACCGTGAGGGTTTGCTACGATAGTACCACCCGGTTGAATTGCAGAAATTTGGCTGCCATCAGGACCTACAACTGTGGTTTTCGAGCTAGGTCCTTGGATAACTTCAGCAATTGGAGCAGCAATCAGACCGGCATTAGCAACGGCCAAAAGAGCAAAAGCTACAACAACCTAAATTGGGATAATTAATAAATGAGTCGACTAAAAATTAATTAGACTTACAAATGAGTTCATCTTGTGAATTGATTATTAGTCGGATTTTTCGATCAACTGATGGAGAAAGTTGGCCCGACTTGGCTTTTATATTTGCAATTTAACCTTGTCTGTGCTTAAATTTCCGTATTATGTTATTACGTGTGACCCTAATGAACGATGATTTGATATCGTAGTGAATATTATTTATCCTGAAATGTTCTAAACAACACAATTGATACAAATGGTATTCAATTGAATAGAAGAGAATGTTTCAATTCAATGAATACACCCCATCATTCTAAATTATAAAATGCTATTTGCATATCGTTCCCTTTACTAATTAAGCGAGAATTGGAGATGCTATATAGACACATCATTTTGGCCTTTCAAAGGACTACAAGTTTCCGGGTGTTCGTTAGTAATTTCACAATTAAAACGAAAGTTAACATTCCTGTAACGTAGATGATTTTCTCCACTATTCTTTTATAAAATTGCAACCTTTCCGTTTTAGTTTCCAACATTTAAAAGTCAACAGTTCGCTTCAGTTATTCGTTGTTTCCCAATTATTAAACTTTATTGTGGAATTTCCACCAACACACAACAAAAATCACTATTTGTACACGATTGATCGACGGACGGTTATCAGTAAAATGACCAGTGTTGAGATAAGAGCGTGAGTAACTGAGCGAAAAAACGAAAGGAAAATAAGGAAAAATAAACGAATTGTCGTACAGATATACAACATTGGAATAGGATAGAAGAAAAAACAATGTAACGAGCTGGTAGTATCGTGAAAAACACGGGAAAATAAACGAATATATTGGGATGAAATCTGATAATGCCAATAGACGAGTTTTCTTGCGTTTATTGCGATGGGAAATTTTCGTGGAAAATTTCACAAGTCTATGTGAATTGAGACAAAACGTGTGATTTATACGATTAGTGAATGTCTTGATTGAGGAAATTCAGTTGTTGACCGTGAACTTCCCACGGCACACCTTCGTCGATTAATTCGAAGAAAATTGTCAAATTTGTTCAGTTCCTATTGGTCAGTTCTGCTCTAAATAATCGCAACTTAATTTGGTTGAATCGAAATATTTTGTAAACAAATTCTCGAACACAATGGGCGATCCTACTCAACTTTAGCATTTTATATAAAAACAAGTCTGTCTGTTGAAATGGGATTTGTGTAGAACGCTATTCAAGAATTTATCCGGTCGACGCAACATAAACATTTGTTTGTTTCATTTTTACTACATTTCAGATGGACAATTCTTTAAATCTTTCGTCTAGTAATGTACGACAATTGTGGCCATCAGTTGAACAGAGGGGGTGTCGTTATTCTGCTAACTTTTCTAGTCTAGTGAGTAGAGTTTAACAACAATAACAAACAACAACAGCAACTGAGACAAGGCAAAAAGATCCATATAGAAATGTAGATGTAATTTAATAAAAACTTCAGATTTATGGTTGTTTGTGTAAATTCTAACAAGTACTCGTTACTCTCATTGTAAATTGTGGTGTTTATTTTTGAGCACGGCTGCAGTTCTACAAATTATCCTCAAATACTTGCAACGATAGACTAAATTTGTAATAATAACAATGATTGTGAAGCGACCAGCTGTCGAAAAATGCCTCACCAATTTCGTTTTCAAAACTTTAACGAGACTATTCAAAGGATAAATTCGATTAAATTAATAAACGATAAGAATCCACTGTCTTATCGCTAAATTCATTCACAAAACAATTGTTGAATTAGCAATATAAGCTAAATTCTAGTTGGTAGATTTATAAGCGGACCATTTGCGAATTTATTCGAATTGAGGATGCCAATACATTTACTTAAATTGTGCTGACTAGCTTACTAAAATCCTTTTATTCGTCTAAGCTCTAATTTCAACAGTTTTACGAAAATAACCCAATAACGAATCTTAAAGAATAAAGAATCTTACCTGCATGTTGCATATTTTATGTCTAACATGATCGCCCCTACACGCTCCAATTTCGCAAGTTCTCAATTGATGGGCAACACCGCCATCGCAGGATCGGGAACAGGCCGACCATTCCGACCAAACTGACCAACCGTTGGCTCGATTATCGACTTCTCGTAATTGTGACGATAATTCCTGTTTAAAAATCGAAATAATTAAACACGAATTGCGGTTGTTACGGTCTAATTTGAATAAAGTCGATAAAACTCTCAAGTATTCGTTTTTATTTTGTCTCATTGTAGAGCGCTCGTGAATCACAAGACTAAGACTAATAAGAAGATGGAAACGTTTTTGAATGAATAATGCATTGTTGATTCAGGATTTCAAATGGTCTGTATCTTTGTATAATAAATGTTGGTGGATGTGTTAGTGAAACGGATGGTGGTGCTTACCACCAACCGTTTCAAAAAGTGAAGTGAGTTAGACGACTTGCAAATTCAGTTCCATCCACAAATTACAATAAATTACGCATTACGACAAACCGCGAACGATACGAAAATCCTTCCTGTGATTTAGATTTTCTTTAACATTCTGTCCGTTTTTGTACGTTATCAATTACAGTTGTCACAGCATTTCCGCCGCCATATCCCAAATTTTGGCCATCATTTATTCAACCGTCTTAATTCTAAATGTGTCAATAGTTTTGTGTTATTCGATTTTATTTTAATCCGATTGTTATGTGGAAGTGGTCGGTTCGCCCGGCGCCTCCACCAAAATTACTCGACATTATCGTTCTATAAAACCGAATTATTTGATATAATTAATTTTTCAGGCGCGAAGTATGCACGAAAATACTCCACCCCCAAAGATATTCCACTTATTTTAATCATCCCAAATAAGCAACCTAAGGGTTCGATAAAAGGCCTGTTTTCAACTTTGAAGTTTAAATACTTTTACACAATCGACTCTCTATTGATATTACTTTGTTCAAATCGAGGACTCGGTACAATTACCCCCCATCATCTTCTAAAAAAGACGATTTCCAATCCATTCATCATGTCCGGACGTGTTTATTAGTCAGGAAAATTTATTACATTCCTTTTTATAATTAAAATCTACTTCAACAAACATCGGCCTTTATGTCTCATCCTTTTTCGATCATACAATCATTAATTTTTCTATTATGTTGTTGTTGATGTATAAAGAAGGGATTGGGGGCTAGTTGTACATTGAATTTTTTATCGTGTTGTACAAATTGAAACCACTTCATGTCCTAAACTCACTCGTTCATTTAATATACAATAATCAACATGATTAATGGTAAAACTCCTTTTTATTGGAATTTTATTAGAACCGATTCCTAAAAAATGTATACCCCAATCGAAAAAAATCAATAACAATCAATTATCCGCTTGGAATATTCACTAAAAACCAATCAATTTTTCTCAATTACCACCAGAATCAGGGTAAATATATTGACAGGTGGAAATCGAACAAAATTTACGACCAAAGATTTGTATTTAACGCATTTCTATGGGAAATTGGAGATTTTTAAGAAGCGCACATAAAACTCGAAATTCTTACCTGTTCAGAATCATCATCGACTGTTAAATCCGTCTCCAGAGGCTCTTCCAGCATTGTTAGATTGTTCAAAGTTGCTCTCGACGGATTCACAATTTGCATCTAAACCAACAGAAAAAAAACGGGGAAATTAGCTCAAATTAACTTGGAAATTTCGTAAACTTTCCACATTCTTTCGGTAGTTAATAATAAAGTTGGTAGTATTGGAAAATGGTGGATGCGCCGGTCTATTCAAACAGAAATCGAGTAAACAAACAAAATTAACAAACGCAGACATTTTCCATCAAATTCTAGTTATTATTATTATTGTTATGATTAAACAAGCAATCAAACAGTCCAACAAATATTTGCAAGACTCAATTGGATAATAAAAAAAGCACTGTAATGACTGTGTGTAAAACAGTCGCCGCCATTCAGACTCCAATTTGTCTCCCCATTTTATCTCTTTTGTTATTTGGCTGGGCTCTTTATTATTGTCTCGTCCTTGGCAAAGTTATCTATCGTTTCTTTTTTTGATTTTCTTTAAAGAACGAACACAGAACCGATTTGGAATCGTGCCTGACACCACACACCCTTCTTAAAATTGTTGAAACTTCAATCCCTCGTTAAATCTAACGCACTCCACTCAATTCCGCCCCCTTCTTATTGAATGTTCTACTCCTGACCCCATTTTCTTGTATAGAAGTTGTTTAACAATGTTTTAATGTTCTTAATGAAATTATATTGGAAACTTTATTTGCAAGTTGATGAAAAATATACAAAACAATTTTTTTTCTCGTCTCGTTATTTAGTTGGATGCGTTTGAAAGGATCCAGGGCAAAATTTTTGAACTAAAATACAACTCTTCTGTTAATAATCTGTGGATTGTGGTGATGAGCTGCTGTTTTAAGATTATCCTTCCATTTGTTTATTCCAAACACAAATGAATTTGGTTCTCGCAGCGTGTAATGTTCGGATTACCCCAATAAAAGAAATTTAATAAGATTTCCAGGACGTGAAAATCCCATTTTCTTCCACATATGTTATGGGAAATAACGTACGGATTTCGGTGCACGCGAATCGAATTCTACTCAAAGTAATTGGTTTTTATTAGATTTTATTGGAGTGTTCTCGTGGAAATTTGCCTACTTAAAAAAATTAACTTTCAGTTTCACTTTCTTTCAATATAGCGCCTTCGAACAACTATCTCTCAATCCATACGTGGACGATCTAAGTAACCTGAAAGGCGTATCAAGAGACCGATGAAGCATCCCTTTACCATTCCCGTGTAATTCCTTTACACTTTGACTGTAACCCTTAGGGAGTCGCTGATCACATTGCCCCAACACCATTCTATTCTGTACTCTATGTTATGCTTCACGGGACATTCATCCCCTAAGGTAGTGGTTCGTTACTTTCTCACATTGTTGCCAACTGGGATAACATGGATCATCTCGGGTACCATAACATAGAACTCATTTCTTGTTCCACATCGTAGACGTTTAAACTAATAAAGCAAATATTGGTGGAGTTTAGAAAATTTTCAGAAATTTCAGCCGAATCAATATCGAATTTCAAAGCATATTTATCAGCAATCGATCAGCGATATTGGAGTTGTAAACAATGTTGATAAATTCCATGTCAGTTGCAATACGAATACGAATGATTTTAATAGAATTTCGAGCGAATTTACAATTTTCAATTCGAACCGATTTTTAATTTCGTTCGAAATAATCGTCTTGTCGTTAATTTTATTGTCTCTTAAATGGTACATGATTTTAAGCAAGTACAATTAATGAGAACATGAAATCAGATCGTTGTATACGAGTCGCCTTAATTGCGGAATTTATCTTTCAATTATTTAGATAATTGTATCTCGTAAAGTTATCTGAATTGAGTATAATGAAGATAATAAGTTGGTGTTCTATAAATTTTAAACTAAACAATTATTTAAGCAAATTGTGGCACTTGAAAGATGGATTTGAAGCCAAAATCTCTATCAATAATTCGCCCCCGATCAAGGTAGTTGCGAGTTTTCAATACATGACAAATTTGTTTATCAACCCCTTCAATGTATTCTAGAACACGACGGGTTATTTCTCGTTGTCGCCGAGAAAAATCTCTTCAATACACCCCCGATATTGTCGACTAACAAAAATTTCGTCGGCAAACAGGCAAGTTTAATCAACAACACTAGAGTTAATGCCTCGTTTATTGACTTCATTTTTCTTTTATTACAATTCAAAGTCAAGGGTGGTTTTTTCGGCGTTATGTTGAAAGGAAATTGGCAAAGCAATAAATTTCCATAGTTGGAAAATCTATTACAAACGGTCAGGTGGTAAGCTACACGTATACGTAGTGAAGTTGTACGATAAATTTAAAATTTTATGACACTGTATTTTCCGGCCGGTTGGTAATCAAACACATTTATAGAAAATTCAATAACACCTCGTTATAGATTTCGGGTGGTGGAATCGTCGAAATGGCAGAGATGAAGTCGTTTTTTCTAATTTGAATTTATCGAAATCGATGGGAAATTTTAACTTTATTACCAATCAATTTCTTTGGAAATTTCCCAACTAGGCGACTGATTAAAAAATGCCTCGCAAATTGAATTGTACGCATTGCCGCTATTGGATTTGTGTTATTTCCGGTTCAAAGTTAACGATTCAAATCCTTATCGCTCGTATTCGGTAAAAAATCCAATTCTCTTGATAACAGGAACGATTATATGAAAATGCTGACATATACAATCACACACAATTCGAAATGTTAAGAAAATATTGGGCGATTAAACTGAAATAACAACCAAATAAAAATCGGTTGATTCGTCAATTCTTTTCAGATTTTACTCAATATTAAAAACAAATCAAATCCGAAAAAACCGATTGGATTTGTTGTCGTATCTTGAAACGATCTCTAATGGGATAATTAGGGAACGGTGAACATTAAATTACCTTCCAGCCAATGTTTTTGTCGTTACTGAAACAACACAAGAAAATAGAAAGAGAATAGATGGAAATAGTGCAACAGCTGGTGTTAGTTTTATATTAAACATCACTATTTTTCGAATTTATTTAGACGTTAATTGGTTCAGTTCCAATTTTTACTGGTTAATTTTCCAGCTTTTAAACGCTTCATTTCTTTTTAATTATAATAGAGCGTTTACTAGTCGATAAAATAAACATTTAACGGTGGTATTTTGGTACAAAATCATTATAAATAACGTATTTCTAGTGGGTAGCAAATTTTGAATTGCGCGCTTACCTGCAAGTGTTTACTACAATTCCAACCTCAATTTTGTTCTTAGTGTTTTTGTATAATTTTTCCAAAATTTTCAACCCTTCAAGCATCTAAACCGTTTTTTCCAACACTCTGATAATTTTATATCAAAATGGCTTGTTTTATTCGAGCAAATAATTAGAATTTCTGCCATTTTTGACTTCAGGAATAAGTAGAGCCAAGTTTATGAAGAAAAAGTTACTAGTTTAGTGGCGGCAAATTTGAAAATTTACTAAATTTGGGAAGAAATAACCGATAGGTGCGCTCTGATTTGGAAATGGTGGAATACTAAAGATTGCCCCAGGGGCCCTGTTAGACACCATTTAGAGAACTTTTTCATAAACATTAAGCCGCGTCAGTATTGGCTATTTACAAAATATTCCAGGTTTTTTCGCATGACAAGATAACTAACGTAGAGGGATTGAAAGAGGATTTCCTGCGGTAGTCAAATAAGTTTGTAAAGCGATTGATAACAGAGAGACTAGCTCTATTTTTTAAAATCTCATCGTTAAATAGTAGAAATCAAGATCTAGACTAAACTGGAATCGATTAACGATTCATTCCGTAATATTTTACAAAACAATTCACAACCTACATTTCGTTGTATTGAATTTCATTCGATTGTAATGCTTCCATTGTAACTTGAGCAATGCGGGATTACAGGCTTGTGGAGTAGAAAATCTTGTTGGTCATGCTTATAATTCACCACTTATTTTGTTGGAAGTTTTACTAAAAATACGAATTAACGGAAATTTTGGCAACATCAGCGCTAAACCGGGCGAAATCTAATTTGGTTGCAATGTAAATAAGGTGGCAGAAAGACGAGTCGGCGAAACGGTCTTGTTGTTATTCTAAGCTAATAGAAAATTGGTGAAATCTACAAGGAAATGAGGTATATCGTGAAACACAGTCTATTTATAACGCAGTTATGCAGAATATTTCCGATTATACGTAATTTTCATGTATGAATTTTAATTAATTGTTTCTTGACGAGCTGTTGGAAAAACCATGAGGTTGTTGGAATTATCGATAAAATTGTTAAATTTCAGATTTTAGTCGGCGTAATTTAACGATATTCATCAATTTTTTGTTAATTAAAATAAAATCGGTTGCAATCGAATGTAAACCCTGTCATTTTCACGATTAAATAAAACGATAATTGAACAAATATTGGAGATGGAACCGGTGGAAAAAAATTGAAAATTATTCTGATATATTCATGGAATTCATTAAAAGAAAACTAGACGAGATTTCCACTGAAATATAGAGAGACTTTTCAGAAAAGAAAGAGCGAATCACCATCATTACTATTCAAATTGAAAAGATCCACCAAGCGACCTACAAACTTGAATATTCACTATAGTCTAGTTATCTCAACTCTCGTAACTTATCTCTATTGAAGTTCTTCCGACTTCTATTACATAAATTTTCGGATGTCTTCTTTATTATTGAGTGATTTAATAAAGAAAACGAAAAGAAAACCGGGCGAGGCCCCCATTTTTACACATATTTAGCCCGAATTTTCCAATATCGCTCTATTTGTTGCAGTTGTAAATAATCGATTCTATTTCCAACTAACCCCATTAGAATACTGTCTGTTCAACGACCATATATTAACACGCAAACGAATTTATTGAATGGAAATACGTTTACAAAACATTGAACTAATAAGAGAGTATGCAATTCTGGTCATTTGCCAAATATTAAAAAATAATTTCAATGGTGCTAATTTCCAAGTTTATTCGGGACGAATTTAAGCAAAGATTGAGCTAAATTGGAGCCAACAATCGACAATTGCTGAAAAACACGTAGTGCTGAAAGCTCGGTGCCAGCACACACCAATCACCTATTGATTGTTTCTCAATTTTGATTGCACCATTGATAGAAGCATAAAGATAGAGCGAAGTGAGTAAACAAAGAATATTAAAAGTGTTTATTTTCAGATTCCCAATCGATCCCCCAATACGAACATATTGATAGAGAATCCAATTAATAATCTTATGCACGTTCAATTCAACAATACCGTGTAGATTTTTCCTGTTTACAAATTTCTAAAATGTTTAACCAGTTTGTAAATAGAAATATTTTCATAATAGAATATATCAACAAGGTATTTTAATTAAAAGTCAACAGTTAGAATTGCATGAATTCAGGCTATTGTAGTTTTATATTTCTAAAACTCCCAAGTAGAATTTTCTTCTCAATTACAATAGAATTAACATCGAAATATTGGAGTGTAATCGTTATTAATTATCTATAGTTGACAAATTTACAAATAACATTAACCGCATTATTTAATCCAACATTCCAAACGATTGGTAGATAAACACAGTTTCTGTACACCACATAAAACAATGTTGGTTTACTTTGTAATTGTTCGCATTAAATCCGTTCATGTACATATGTTCACCTACATTAATGTACCGATATTAGCGTTTTAATTCCCACATAACGATAAACCTATCCGGATACTTTGAATCATTGCAAAAAGACAAAATTAACGATGGAAATTTAGTTGTATTGGAATTATTCTGGATGAAATCGAGCCTGTCCGAAAAAGAATCAAGAAAATTAATGGAATACGAAAACGGAACGAAATATTAAATTACTAGCTGTACTCTGGAATAATTCAACTCTGTTGAAAATATTAAATTGAATAATACAATTTGACTTGTAGATTCTAGATACATGTACGTTTTATGCAATGTCGTGGAAATAACAGCGGAAAAGATGAAGATTAATTTTAATCAAGCACTTTGTTTATGGAATTTTTCGTTGGTACATCACTTTGTTGCGAACGAAATCGCGAGATTAAACAATATCCAAACAACGAGAATGTTGACTGAATGCTTATTTAAATAAATTGTTATTTTGATTGGAGTTGGTGGCGGAATTCCTCCAAATCTACGCTATATACAAACGAAAAAAGCCAAATAAATACCCCTATTTAGACGTATATCTATTTTATATCTAAATAAGTGGAAAAGTTGTTTGTGGTGTAAACGATTTCTGTGGAGCTATAAACTCTATTTCTCGTACGTTTTCTGGGAACAAGTCGGTCAATCGCAGGAAATGAACATCTCTCGGTACGTTTCCGGAACAGAACCGCCGCCATCTAGCAATTTATGGACGTTGGGAAAATTATTCGAGAATGGAATCCGGGCGAGGGTAATTGGAAGAATGGAACTTAGATTTTGTCATTGTTGTACCCAAAATATATATACCGATTGCCTCCTTTAACCACCGCTCTTCTATTTGTGCTTTAAGTTTATTATTACAACTGACAACTAGTACAAGAACGGGAATTATCAAGTTCGTTGATTTACACAACTATACCAATCTAATTCGTCGGGAACAATCTCACCAAATGTCCGACATAAATTCTAGACACATTACCTACCTGTAGATGTTTCAACAGCGTATTTCGCCCAAACTTTACCGGATTAAATTGTGTCTATTGAAATGAAAATAATTCAGAGGAACTGGAAAATTTGATGATTCTTTCGCCTTCAATTAGTATGTGGATTAGTGGATTCGACACGCAAGATACCACCAAAGTTTGATTAGAAGTCGAGTAATTAATGCAGGCCATCGGTCAGTCCAATTTAAGCCCAAGTGCGTCAAGTTGGATTCTAATCAGTGGACTTTATATACCCTTATTTGCCAACAAATAATTCTAAATAAATAAACTTTTAATTTTGTAGATTATTTGTACAATTACTAGTTTTTTTGGGTACGAAATTGCTAGAAGACCAGAGTTGGAGTCTATGCGCCAGTTGATCCCAAGGCGAAGTTGCATACTGAACATGCAACAAAGGTCTATACACGTTAAAGCTTTTAGAATTCAGAGCGTCTACTATCAATTTCAAAGGCATAAATGCTCCGTCTACTGCGACGAAAGAAAATGGGCAAATATACACAAAATAAAATTAATAAATTCTAGTTGAACATTGATTTTAACTGGCTCAGACTATTGTCTTTAGTTTAATATTGTTTGTCTCGAACCAACACAATTTTTGTAAGTTTCAGGAAAGTTTGAAAATTACATATATACACCTTATCCAATATAGCAGTTGCATTATTTTATAGGATACACGGCATATTATATGAGTAGAAACTTTTCTAAAGAACAGCAAAATAAATTGTAATAGTCGAAATCATATAGAGTGGAAAATGGTAGTAAAAATCGAGAATTGCGAAATTTTCGATAAAATTACAAACTTTTCAAACAACCAGATTTTATTCATTTTTTTCGACGATTCATATTTTCAATTTAGATCGAATAACTTAATGAAACGATAAAACTACAACTGTAAAAACAATAATGAATCGAATACGAAATGATAAACGATAAAAATTCGGAACTTTTTAATGATTTTATCGAACTTTTTACACTTCTTCTTACGGAAGGCAAACAAACAGATTTCTTTGGATGTCAATCGGAAACTTTTAGAAATTTTGCTTGGAACGATGCTTGAATTGCGATAAAATTATGTAAATTATCGTTGAAAACAATGTTGATCCTGAAACTACGTTTCGCTTATAGTTTTAAACATTGTAATCCTAATTCGAGCTTGTTTATCGCCTATTTTCGCAATTTTTCAAACTCAACACTAATTTTCTTCAAAACAGCATAAAATTACCGTTAATTAGGATTGCAACCTATTTTCAAATAGTTTTAATTAAAGAAAACTCTTCGGGGGTGAAATGATCCTCAAATTTATTATCAAAAATCGAAAATCTCAAAGTTGCGAAGACTTAAGGAGATTTATACGATTTTCTTGTTTTTTGGCAGCCCACGGGGCTTTCTTTAAGTAATCCGATATAGTCCCGAATAAACAACCCCTCCTATCTAGATTTTTTCTCGTACCCTTTTTTGTTCGACTGTGGTTTTTCGAATTTCCACAATTTCAACCCCTACTCGATCAAAATTGTGACAATCATTGAAATAACAGCAGTGGGGTGTTATTTCGCCCCCATTTCAGTCTCTCAACAACTAAAAACCGAAGAGGCACTTGAGACGACCTCTTATGCAAGAATAATGCATCGATTTTTTATAAAAAATTAAAGATAAAAATTCCCTTACCAATAATATTTTCGTGTAGAATAGCGTTTGTAATTCAACGTTAATATTTAATGAAAGTTGTACAGATTTTACGATCATTTGTAGAATTTTATAACCAAACTTCGACTTCCTCAATAAAATATGACTACCGATCAATATTTATATTCAACCGTCTTAATTATATTTGATAATTTCAGTTTTACACATAAACGCCAATAAAATTCAATATTTTACGATTAATTCGGATACCAGGGGGTAGGAATAATTTAATAAAGACATCTAGCCACCCTTATACGAATTGTATTTCTTTATAAATATGTATGTAACGTAATTCCATATTCTACGTTACCTTTTTTCTAGAAAATCTAACCCACGTGAATATAAATAATATCAACAATATTATTATTATTGTAGTTTATTATTAAAATTTTTCAACTTTATATTGTGGGGTTTAGTTGAGAAACGGATAGATTGAGAGAGAGTTCAGTAAATTATTGTTTTGGAACTCAGTTGGTGTTTTCCTGAATTTCTGTAACGAACCCGAATTATTTTCTTTCGTGATTTATGAAATAAATAGAAGAGTCAAAGAACAGAAAGGCACAATAGAGGAGGACAATATCGGTCTGTATTGTAAAATTTATCTCTCTATATTGTGTACTTATACATGATTGAAAAATGGAAAGTAATCATAAGAATGGAAGAGAATTTTAAATAAATGAAAAATGATCGATATGCATGGGCGTTTCTTTTCTAATATTGAAAAATTAATTAACAATGGAAACTTTGCGGTAATCACCGGGAACTTTGGGGAAAAGGAAAATATCAAACTGCAAGTTACAAGACAAAAGGCAAGAATTTAGCTCCTAAAGAAGGCGTTTTTCAGCGGATTTTTAAACTGATTCCTCTCGTTTCTAGAGGTAATAATACTCATGTTTTATGATGTACAACTTGTAATTTCAACATAAATATGTAAATTGTCCAAAGTTTCATTCCAGTATTAAATACAATTTTACACGACTGTTTAGCCGATTTTTGAAACATTAAGAAAACTAAAATTTGAATGATTTAGAATAGCATTTACAACAGAATTTGTTGAGCTTACTGTGTTGAAGCAAAACGACAAATTTGTTGCAATATTGCACTTTTTACATCATTTCGAAACATGTTGAAATGCAATAAAAGCGCTTATTAGCACGGAAATCTCTTTGATAAAACAAACTCAAAGGGTGTGCAGTTTTCTTTTCTTTATTCGACTCATGATATCGTGCTTGTTTTCACGTTTCCCAACAAAAGAAATTAAAGGTAAAAAAACAGGCAGAAATGCAGAGGAAATTATGAATACCAAAGCAAATAATTTCAACTCATCGTCAACAAGAAGGTCGCTCTTAAGTTAATTAAGTGCAAATTATTTTGTTCGTTCTACCTTTTCAACATTTTCTCATCATATTTTTTTGTTATCGTAAAAAATCCAACTAGTTTACTTAATAATCAAAGTATCTTCTATAATAATGAACATTCCAACTATACCCGTCTATCGATGTTATTAAATTAAATTTAACAAGCGATTTAATTAGCAAATTGCACTAAATTCGATTAGAGTTGGAAGAAAAATAAGAAACAACCGGATAAAATACGGCATTTTACTGTTCTACAACTACAACTAGTCAAATCTTCGCTTATCTTCGTTAATTTTAATCAGGCCATCAATTTTATCTTAAATGTTGCTCACACCTACGTTAACGTTGTAAAATTGGTTAGAGAAACTCCCCCCTAAATTGATACATTGTGATATATCAGGAATTTACATAATGTCTGGTAGTCGTTTATTTTATTTTATTCGTTTTTGAGTTTCGTCGTTAATGCGTTGGTTTAATTTATTCATTTGCCTTGTACTAACCGACAAACAAGTCTTTAAATAGACGTTTACTTAATTGTTGAAAATTTAAAGACAATTCCAATACATATATTAGAGTTGTTCTCCCCAACCCCGACTGGAACTTAAGCTTTATAAATGTGTAGAAAGTAAGTCTGAAATATAACAAGAATACATTTATATTAATAATGTGGAAGTTTAGCAGCGATACGCCGCCAGATTAAGCGCTATAAAGGTGGGCTGTTCGGTATACCTGACAGGCGGTAATTAATCATAAGTCTTAATTAATTAAATTTGTTGCTACAAATTAAATCGTTAATCGCCGACATTTAGAGTGGAACCGGTGGATAGTTTATTTAGAATTTTTAAATTATGTCAAGTCGTAAAAAACGACTAGTCTAGATTGATACAAGGGGTGGAAAAACAACAACCGGAAAAGCTCTTGTCATCCATATTACACGGAACAACATCCGTTATGTCTTGACCAGCTTTTGAGGGGTTGTCTGACATTTAATAGACGAATCGTTAAAGATGAATTATGGTGGGATTTTTTCTTTAAAAAACATTGTCCCAGTTTCTGCTATAAATATACATTAGCAAGAAATAAAAATATTGACAGACAACAATATGGGCATACAATGGCCGTTAATAAAAATTTAACATTTTCATTGTTCATAAATTCATTTTCATGAATATTAATCGATGGACTAACCCTCGGATAAAGCTCTAGAAAAAATCACGTCACAAAACTAAACTATTTCGAATTTAGAGTTATTCTTGTTTATTTTCCCTACAAAGGTATATCATAGAAACCCTCCAATTGTCACATAAAATTTTCACAACCGCTCCCTCTACTATCCTAGTTATTTATTGATACTGAAAGCTGAACGATTATTTTTTCGGTCTGTTCTATTTTCAACTTTGAATTCCAGTCAACAGATTGATAAATCCGGGTTTACATTGGTTAAAATCCAACAAGGAGCTTCCCGATTATTTTCCTGCCGATCATAATCGAGGGAATCGATCAAATAAAGCACGTCCGGATTTATTTTCGAAACAGGTGCGATTTAATATTGAAGATTTCGGGCTTATGTTTATTCAATAAATTAACTGAAATATTTAATGGTTTTGTCGCCGATTCGATTTATGGTGGCATTTCGTTTTGATATAGGACGTTGTATCGGCTTATAGAAAGACGACGGACTTGTCAATGCCAGACGTTGGCCATCGCTGACATGGGGGCGATTGTGTATCGACAACCCCGCCGTCTTCGTCGTCATGATCATCATCATTCAGGTCACTACACTAGAGAACTGTGGATAGAGAGCTGGTGGGTAGGTAACATGCGCCAAGGGACACAAACAGATTGACCTGTCACCTTAGAAAAGATGAATCGCTATATATCAACTGTAAAAGTTGAAAATGAAAACAGCGAATTTCGTGACCATAAAGAACACCGGCCGGTTTTTGATACAATTCCCTCTATTATCATCGAAATTCGGCGCCTATGTTAATGTTCCTTATCAATTTATGTCGGTGCTAAAACGATTAAAATTACGATTCTATAACCGACTAGAGATAAAGCTAACTAAATTCCAACCGGTCACAGCTGTAAGCAATTCAAATCAATATAAAGGGAAAAAATCTAATTTTATTATATGTACATATATTGTACGTGAGTATCGGTATTTTCTTATGTCTATAGTAAGCCGGCTTTCTAAAGTTCTATATTCGGGACCTGATGAGAAATTGATTTAGGTTTCTCGAGTCATCTTTAAAGCTCAAGGGACCGACCAAAATTAATTGATAAAGTTGCTTAACGTGTCAATAGCCACAATGCAACATCGTACATTACAAGGATCATCCTCAAGCTCTTATATTATTCGCTATTCAACTTACTATCTAACTAATTACATACATATTCATATTGTAATAAACTAACCGAATGTAGATGTTAGTTGAGTAAATATTTCTTTTGTAATATGTAAAGAACTAAACAAACTCTATCGCTAATTTGACAATGTTAATACAAGACAATAGGAAGGAAAAAACCGTATGTATAAAGAGGGTTGTGAATACAGCGTCTCGAAGAAATTTATTTGTTAGAACCAAGACAATTAACTAAGTGACTGCGAGACCGCAAGTTCAACAACAAAGACTTTGTATGAAGAAAGTTCTTTATATACAAAGAGTTGAGCTTGTATAGTGTACGATGGCTTAAAGTTTGACTCTGGATGACTTTTTAAATTACGAACAACGCTATTATTCTCACAAGACTTAATCATCTTATGCTGGTAGTGCTTTTAGATAAATGCATCGGCTCGGAAATGGAAATTCCAACAAATTTTCCACACATCCCCAATAAACAATCACCCACCTACACAAACACATATTTAAACTTATATCAGTACAGCCAACACAAACGTCGAAATGATTGATAGTCGCATAGGCAGAAGCTCCACTATACACATCTTTCAGCAGTTTTTTTTTTAAACACTTCATCATCCAGCCTTGGAGATTGCTACAAGCTATAAATTGAGCAAAACTACCAGCGATATATCTTAATGGAATCTTTGAAAATCTTGTCGTTTGAGAAAAAATTCAATCGCATACACAACAATGTACATAAAATCTACTTGAAAATGGATTGAACGTTATAGAACAGCTAATAAATTTTACAGTCCTGATAACGGTCAATACTGCTAGTTTCCGTATGGAACAACATTAGATTTGATGAAAAACCTTAGTGGAATGCTTAATAACAAATCTACTCGTAAAACTAAAGGTCTACATTATTGTTAAAGAGGACAATACAGGGATGCAACCACCACAATTGTGTACAAGCGAAAACTAGTGCATCACTCGGATTTGTTGCGGTCTCATTCAGGATTTTCTATTGTCTACACAACTCATAATGAGCCATTTTAATTACTACTGTTGCTCTAACGAAATTTGAGTGGGTTGTTCATCAAAATTAGGTGTGACGGAAGGTAAACATGACTGCGAGGCGGAATTAACAATATCAAAGTAAATTCCAACCCTTGTTCCCGCCAATTTCAATCAACATTCTAATAATATTTTATCAATAAGTTGAATAATTTCAAATTGTCCCCTATTGAATCCTTTCTGTTTATTGATCGTTTAACCAACCACCCGAAAGCGGTATCGTTCAAATAATAAAGAAAATCCGATAATAATAGAAGCCGTATATATAGATAAGTAGACCACTTAGTTTCAATTTAAAGTTAATAAAACATCATCGCTTGTAGAACGTACAAGAAATTCATTCTTCCGGAACTAATTTCAAAAGCTTCGAAAACTTTTAATATCATAAACTGTGTAGTCCTACCACTTCTTCCCTTTTAAAATTCGACTTCATTTATTAGTTTTGAGTCGAAACAGCGTACCCATAGAACGAAACAAGACAAAAAAACCGCCAGTATTCAGTCGTTTGGAGCAATATTACTATCAAACTTATACATATTTATGGCCGTTTTTTTGAAGTCATTACTTCCATACCTTGTGTAAAATTGGACGAAATAGGGGCGATTGGCCCCGCAAGAATCAAATTAAACGGGCATTAAAAACAGACGTTGTAATAACAGTATTGTTATCGATTTGGCTCGACACAATCGTAAATTTTTTAGGAACCGTGCAACAATTCTTGAAAAAAACTCCTCTGTAATCTATCAACGAAATAGAATCGATTTCGATAAGGGTGTTGATGATAAAAATAGCGCCGAACGGAGGGCGATTTTTTTAAAATTCACCACGATTTATTGGGGCGAAATATACAGATTTTGGGTCGAAAAATTGTGTTTTTAATTGACTACCAATTTGGAAATTCTAGAAACATTTTTCAACTAATTTACGATTAATTTAAATTTTCTTTAAATTCCAACCGGATAACAACATAAAGAAACCATTTAAATATAATTTTCTTTCAATAAAATTCTTCAATTTTTATTTGAATCGCTGCAGAGGCGTTCTAATTTATTGAACATTATCATTGAACGAAAACAAATATTTAACGACGACCAATTTAAAATTTGTCTGTTTCTTAATCACGGCCTCTTTTAGGTAATTAGAAAAAAGGAAAATTTATACATTTTAATCAATTGGAAATAATTATAGAACATCTATATGGGATTTTATTAAAATTAATAGAGCCTGATAATAAATTATTCCGGTACTCTTTGAAGGATTTCTAATTTTCTTCTCTAGTAGGTCGGGGCCAATTTTACGAACAAAAAATCTTGATATTTAGCCACTCTAGATATGCCAAATTGTAAAAATTGAAGCCTCTAAATAGAGAATTGTTTAAAGTACATTTCCCCTTGCTTTTCATGTCAAACTATCTAAATTATTCAGCGTTTCAGCAACTAAGTTTCATTCTGTTTCAGGTTTCAAAGAGACGTCGAAAGTGTTTCTTCCATACAGGACGCTAGACTGGCTTTATTATTAATCAATCTAAACGCTCCCGGTCTGTTTTTTATAGATTTTCCAACTATTGAAACATTCTCAATAATTACTCGGATTTAAGTAGAACGTCTCGGAAAACTACAGATGTAATATTGATTGGTCGGCCAAATTTCAGTGTATCGGCGGCTTATTTATTGCAATAATGTCGTCTCAATCGTCTCGTTTTTGTCGGTTTAAATGGTACGATCGAGAGGTATTTATCTACCGTTGTTAAATTTAAGCATGTTATAAATGTAGCCGACCGAATTCAGTTTTACGAGTGAGCTCAACTTGAAGGAATAAAATGTCTTCAACATTCCGGAACATCAGAAACTACCCTTAACCACAGCAACGTAATTCAGACAACATTACTACAACTGTTGCAGGCAGTTGGACAGGCCACATACACATACCGACCATATACAAAACGTTAAATGGACAACGTCCATCGTCATCTTAACTGTGTTGGAAATGTGCGGCAAAGTTCGTTAAAATTTCCCGTATTTAAAATTCGAAACTTACCAGGAGAAGAATGATGGTCATCGTTGAACGGTTCATTTTCATCGGATTTTCCTTCATTTATTGTCGAAATTGTCGGTTGAAAATGCCATAAATTCCACCTGAAAACAAACAAATTTTAATTCTTCCCCAACTCGCAGTGTTCGCGACAACTAGCCGCAATTCTAATCCGACAATCGTTTTATCAACAACAACATAGACTTGTTCTGATCAAAAGAGATTTTACGACAAGTTGTAAAATTTTCGTCTATATTTTATCTGTAAATAAAATTACGCGCACCATGGATTATTTGACGGTTGTTCATGTGAACGTCTCCATCTACGAATCAACGGCGTGGAATAAAAGTCGGAGAGGAAGACGACGAAAAATATAGAGGAAGTGTGAGTGCAGATCGTTTTTAACAAGCCATCGAATTTTGTTGCCTTACAGGTCTATTTACGAAAAAAATATCGGCAAAAGAAAAGACATCTTATCGAAGAATTGGAGCGAGAACCGCTAATCCTAATGACTGCTCTAAAACTGATTGACGTGTGATTTTTGTTCTTATTTGTTTTAAAATGAACAATACGAAAAATGCAAATATAATCTTTATGGTGCTTGAAAATTTATAACACGTTTTGAAAAGTTTAGTCTATACCAACCGGTTATGATACAGTTGGAAACTTTGGAAACAACTTATGTATATTGTACCTGGGAACACTGTTGGAATTTTCAAAGACTTCCATAAAGACAACGACTTTATTTGAAAATGACAACATAACGAAAATTATAGTCGGAATAAATGGAACATTAGAATTGCAACCTTACATCATCTAGAAACAAAACGGGCGCCCTTCCTCGAGCGTTCAAAATTGCCAAGAATCTCGCCAATTTCGAATTTTTCTACCAAAACAACGATGAAAGAAGCCGATCAACGAACAAACCAACTCTCACTCATTGGAGAGGAGTTCTGTTTGTTCTTGTTTCGAATTTTTCACATTTTTACAGTGATTTGAATTTGAACATTAGATCGAGGAAATGAAGTAGAGAAACAATAAACGATTACGACGGCAATGCAATTTTACTAGATTGACTTAATTGAGCGAGTGCCAGTGCATTTCCAGGAAGATTCTCCAATAAACTTGTGTAAATAGAAAATTTCTATCATACTTGAACGTAATGAACAAATAGAAATTACCATTAACACAATTATTGTTTGTTTTCTTTCATTAAGCAGCCGGACTAGAACTTTGACGAGCGGTTTCTCGTTCATTTTTCATCGAAAATTCTACTTTTTGGGCTTGTTCGAAAGAGAATTTCACACAACAAAGACTTTCTAGATTTCGAAAATGTTGAGGAAATTCTGAGATAGATATAGATAAAAATGTAGGAGCATGTGTTTTTGTTTAATTTTCCTCTTCAACTTATATCAGTTTGTTTGCAATAAATATGAGGTTTTGGATAGCAAATTTCCAATTATCTAAGAAATTTCCAATCGGTCTGGTAGTTTTCCTGAAAATTAAGAAAAATGACAAATGTTTGTTGGAGGTTTTCTTCCAGAATTTTAGACAGAGAATTAAATGTCACATTTTCGGGAAACTGGAAAATTCACCTAAATCACGTCAAATATAAAATTTTTGAAAATTCTTGGAAAAAGGCTGTTTTTCGCGCAAAACTACCAGAATGATTGGAAAATTTCTCTCATATTTGGAAAGCTCTTTCATTTGCAATCGATTAAGCTCTATATTTATTGCAAACAAATTGATCTGACCTGAGTATGGAAGAAAATTGTTAAAAACATGCTTTTAGATTTCTATCTATAACTCAAAATTTCCACAAGATTTTCCAAAATTATAACACTCCTCTTATAGAGCTTGAAATGCCCATTTGAACAAGACCAAAAACTAGAATTTTCAATAAAAAATGAGCGAGAAATCGTTCGTGAAAATTTCCATTTTTGACACGAGTTCAATCAGCTCCTTAAATCCACAACCCCTTTCAATTTTATCATCAATTTTTCCCCAAATCGTAAATATTCTCGTTTCCATCTGCCAACTATACTGAGTAAATGGATTGTGTCGTGTTGTTTAAAAATATTACCGGCAATTAGGTATGAATTGTAGGTAAGACGTGATTCCAACAAGATTTGTGGTTTGTTACTTTATAGAACTGCAACCCCTGTTCTGTCTTCAACCACCACCACCCGTTCGAGAATTAGCTGTAATAATTCAAATACGTATAGTTTATCAGTCTATCAGCTCACCATCTACAACGTTTTTAATTAATTTTTAATTAAGATCTATGTAAAGTCTCCAAACTGTGAATACACACTTGTTAAAGGGAATTTAATTAGATGAATCAATAGAGAACTAGACGGTTTTCAGTTTGTAAAAAAACTATCGAATTGTAGTTAATTTGACAATAATCTATTATTCTAATTCAGTTCTATGCGTGATCTAAGGGACATGTGCAAGGGAGGAATTCTAGAATTGTTCCAAACATTTAAAGTTTTCCCATTAGGGTTAAATTCAGACAACGTGAGCGTATGTTATTTTGATACGTTTTTGAAAATATTGACTCTACTGCAGCACCCACCTGGAGCTTATTTCTCTAAACAAATAGCGAATTCTTGTTGCCATAGCGAATATTCAAGTAAATCCTTCCGTAACGCTGGAATACTCATTAAATAACAATTAGGCCTAGATGGATAAACACGAAATTAGTTTCCGTAGTTGTTGCAACATTAGAATCACTACACTGTCTTTTTTCCTCATCTTCTTCTACCCTTAAATGTCGGTGGATTTCGGTCGAATCAAGCGCGTAATAACATTTACCCACTATAGTTGATGTTATCAATGGTATTTAAGCCAGTTATCGATAAGATCTGCACACGGTCCGGGTTGATATATGGTCGTACTCGACCTCAACATCGTGTATTCGCCTAATTTTACAAGTTTCCGTTCACCTTATTCAAATCAAATGGACAGTTTGACCTTTAACTAAGGGATAATCAAGGGCGAGAGAATTACCATCTAGTGGTTAATTTAAATGGTCAATAAAATTTCTAATTAGTTAGCATGGATTTGAATAAAATTTCCATTGAATTAAGCGTATTTTAAAAGAACAGGTGCCCGATTAACAGTTCACTAACGCTATTTATTAATGAAAGACTCATTGTTTCGAATATCACAGATTTGAATATTTCGCTTTGATTTGTAATTATCGCACACGAAGATGTTCTTGAAAGCGTACACTGATTACAATTTTGGCGTTCTTTCAATACTACTACATCAACATACTATCTCGAAATAAATTCATCAATTCTCCGATAAAATCTCCAACTCCCTTGCTTTTCCATTCCGACCATTTCCAATATTTATCCGAGTTTTGACAACAAGACAGAGGATGGTATCGACGTTCCAACACACACACAATTCTAAAACAGACATTTCACGACACGTAAACTAATTTATTAGTTGTACTTGTCCAGAATTCCGAAAAGTAAAACAGTTTAAATGTCGTTTCCTTGTTGAACAATTGTCAAACTTCAAAATTCAATTTATTGGACCAATTTCTAGGCAGGTATCGCCCGGAAAAAGGGCTATTTATTACACGAATTTTGGGAGATGATTTTGATTTAAGCCCTGCTGTGTGCAACATTACCAACCAGCCAGCAGGAGATCTTGTTCTACTTTGAGCCGAATAAAACTACTCACTTTAAAATTATCCACAACCGAAAGAGTTAATTTCGTGATAATTCCTAATAAACTCAACTCTAAACAAATGGCGCTATAAATAAGCAATAAAACATATCGACAATTTTCCGATGTAATACAAGCGATTAGTGTCGACCATAAATTAAAAACTCGTCGAAATTTGGGGAATTATTACGGAATTCCTCCTGTATTGATCGGTCAAGTTAATCATAAATTGGCCAGGACAATTCCCAAATATTTAGTTGGTTAGTTGGTTTTCAAGCAATAAATGTCGATTGGCAGATGCTTAGAGCAGCCAGTTTTGGGTTACGGGTCGGCCGGATCACTTATCAAATATTCATCGAAGCTTCCCAACTAGGGACAACACTGGGATTTATCCGTACAAGATTATGCCATCAGACTGGGATTTTGTTTATACAGAGACTAGAAGCGTACATACAAAAAAAAATAGCGCAAACTAGAATTCTATCGAAAATTTCGTATCTACAATTTTCCGGTTTAGAGATAGAAAAATACAAATTATTCGTTATCGTCTAATGCAAATAGAACGGATAAAACGAGAATTCCTTCTCTATGAATTGGACACGATGTATGGCCCCAATAAAAATTCGATTAGATTGGAATAGAGCCACGAAGATCAATAGTTGTTTATTGATTTTCTAGCTTAATTTAAATAAGAAACAATTATAAATTGAATAATGAACGGACGGATTAAAACGACTCCTTTGGTGGCTTTCTTTGCTTTCAGACAAATGATTATTAAGAATCACACATACATTCATAATATTGGTGCATTTATATTTGATATTCCGTCGTCGTGGTTGATATAGATTTCCAATCCAATTAAAATTCCATGGACGTTTGTTATCGGAAGCAGAAAACCACCATTGACTCCATTCTTTATGACAGACGTTGGGAATATTCAAATTTCACCTCGTTAAATCGTGCATTTTTTCAGCTCCTACCCGTTTTCTTCTACTACAAATTTCAAGTTTTTTACAAGCACTTCTCTTATTCCTCGTATTTGTTTCCCAATCACCGATAATAATGCGAATAATATAATCATTCGATTGTAATAATGATTATTTCTACAATCGAATACAAGTCTAATGTTTGAGAATTAAATGGATTTTCTCTAACATGAAACTTGTATATTATTAAAATAAAAATTGTAATATCGGGTTGCATGTTATTCGATAATTTAGTTCAAATAAACAACAAAATCTTGAAACGTAAATCATTCAATAGTGGCAAAGTACTTGAACGATTTCGACTAAACCGCTTGGAAAATTGATTGAACTTTGACATAAACACATAACTCTGTTTCAATTAAAAAAAAATGAGAAATGAAACTGAATGAGTAAAATCACGCAAACTTCATTCAAGTTTAATGAATTTCCAACAACTGCAAAATCTTTAAGAGGAGCAAAATTACTAAAGTTCCAATTTATCAAAGATGCTATCAGTCAAGTTTTAGTTTCAAGCAACAATCATAGCAAAAATAACACGAAACAAAATTATAGTCGTACACGAAAATTTTAATCGATAATAATTCACGAAATTACCAAAATCTGACCCAAATCTAGTTGCAATTACGTATTTTCATAGATTATCGGAATTGTGACAGTGATTCCGGCGCCATGACGAGGGTCCCGTCTGGAAAAACGCGCAATAAAGGCCCCCAATTTTGATTGAATTCCAGTTGACTTCTAATGGCATTTTGGAAATTTCAAACTTCGCGCCAAATGGGTCGGTAAACTGACATTACTAGAATTCTAACCTTAGAATCTCCGATTTGTCGAGATTCCGCAGAAACGCCGAACTATGCTCAACATTCATTCTGTTTAAGGTTTTGCAAGACTTTTAAGCGGGCTTTTGGGTTGTTTGTTGGATTTTTTGATCGGTATTTGGCGAAATTTCGGAATATTTAACAATTTTTCGATTAAAATCAACCAACTAACGATCTATCTAATGGTAATCAATCAAGATGACAGGTCGGCAAATACCCCATACACTCAACATACGTCTCTATGAGTGATATATCCCGAATGGGAAGATGAATGGCCTGTTGTGTTCAATATTGTGTCTGTAGATGTGTTGTAGTAGCTTGATCCTATCTCAACGCGATTTCTATGTGCATTTTTTCAGTGTTGCAACAATACCCTATCGAATATTACGAAAAAAGGTCGAATTTTAATAAGGAACCGTGTTAAATAACAGAGTAAATCAGACGATATTAACAACATAGAGAAGAGACTAAAGTGTCTAATATCCATGTGTATTTACTGAATACCGTGTAGTTCCAGACGTACGTTGAGTTTATTTATTGAATATATTGAGAATAATGTGTTTCGTGTATAAACTCGAATAGTGTATTAAAGTGTATTAGGTTGTCAAAGATGATAGTGAATCCTTTAAAGATGCTTTCTATGTTGCGATATGAAACTTGTCGTGTTGGAATTTCAAATATTTTACATAGAAAATTTGAATAATAATAACCAACAACTATCGCATTATATTATTACAATAATTGTTATAAACTTGTAAAAGAATCGATAAATATTATAAAGGTGGAAACTTTCCAAATATTTCCAATTTTACAGAAAACTCGACCCACATCCTAATTTTAACCTTTCACCATTAATACCCTTGATAGATAATTATGGAAACTTTAAAATTAGTATAGCTACCCGGTAAAAGAACAATGTATCGTGTTACTAATTGGGGAAAATTGCGCTATTTTCAGAGATGTTACGGAAGTGCGTAACAGCACCAGAATCGGAATCAGATTTGTAAACATTCATTTTAACGGAAATAGGAACGAAAGCGGAAACTGAACAGAAACGGAAATCAAAGCGAAATGAGGAACAGAAACGAAAATAAAATAATCAATACAAAACACACTTGAAATAAAATTGATAACTTTTCAGCAGTTTTCCGGAAAACTAACAATATCAAATTTCTGAAAGATTTGCTACATATGAGAAAATTATTGGAAAATCGATATTTCATTAGTTATAAGGAAAATATGAATTTAAAAAAAAAACGCGTCCTCCAAAGTTTTCCCAGAGATAACTCGAATAACTCAAGGTTCGATTGGAATTTTTAAAAAAAGCTGATAGATGCTTTTTGCCTACGTATTCATCAGAATATTATCGAACAAGGGAGATATTGACTATTAAAAATTGATTTTTTTTAAACCGAGTTGAAGAAAAAGATGTAGGCTCTTCAGTTTCTATCAATTTTCCAGAAAATTAACTGACAATGTTTGATAAGTTATAGAAGAAAATATGGAAAACATGTTCTAAGATTTTCTTAAGTAACTCAAAGTTTAATTGGAATTTTTCAAAATGAAAACGTTCTTAGATACTCCTTGAAATGCTCTTTCTAATGCTACTGTATTCATTACAATAGCTCATCAAACAAGGGAGATATCGATTATTCACAATTAGCATTTTTGGAACACAGAATCGAAGAAAAAGCCCCAAGTTTTGGGCAATTTCTCGGAAAATAACAAATGTATTGAAAAATAACTTGGAGGTCTTGGAAACTTTTTCAATTTGGCATATTGTGAGAAAATGATTGAAAAATCGACAATATTTGATATGTTATAGGAGAAAATATGAAAAACATGTTCCAAGATTTTCTTCTGTAACTCAAAGTTTAATAGGAATTCTCCAAAATGAAAACGTTCTTAGATACTCCTTGAAATTCTCTTTCTCATGCTACTGTATTCACTGTATTCATTACAATAGCTCATCAAACAAGGGAGATATCGATTATTCAAAATCAGCATTTTTCGAACACAGAATCGAGGAAAAAGCCCCAAGTTTTGGACAATTTTTCGGAAAACTAACAAATCTATTGAACAATAACTTGGAGGTCTTAAAAACTTTTTCAATTTGGTATATACTGTGAGAAAACCATTGAAAAATCGATAATATTTGATAAATTATAAGGCAAAATATAAAAAAACATGTTCCAAACTTCTCTTCTGTAACTCAAAGTTTAATTAGAATTTTTCAAAATAAAAAACGTTCTTAGATACTCCTTGAAATGCCCTTTCTAATGCTACTGTATTCATTACAATAGCTCATCAAATAAGGGAGATATCGATTATTCACAATTAGCATTTTTCGAACACAGAATCGAAGAAAAAGCCCCAAGTTTTGGACAATTTCTCGGAAAATAACAAATCTATTGGAAAATAACTTGGAGGTCTTGAAAACTTTTTCAATTTGGTATATACTGTGAGAAAACCATTGAACAATCGACAATATTTAAAAAGTTATAGGAGAAAATATGAAAAAACATGTTCCAAGATTTTTTTTGTAACTCAAAGTTTAATTGGAATTTTTCAAAATAAAAAACGTTCTTAGATACTCCTTGAAATGCCCTTTCTAATGCTACTATATTCATTACAATGGCTTACAAAACAAGGGAGATATCGATTATTCAAAATTAGCATTTTTCGAACACAGAATCGAAGGAAAAGCCCCAAGTTTTGGACAATTTCCCAGAAAATTAACAAATCTATTGAGAAATTTCTTGGGGGTCTTTAAAACTTTTCTAATTTGGTATACACTGTCACAAAATCATTGAAAAATCGATAATATCTACAAAATTATAAGGGAAATATGGAAAAATTAGAGAAAACATGCTCCAATTATCCTCGATAACTCAGAATTCAATCAGAATTTTTGAAAACAAAATGCATCTTTAGATGTTTCTTCAATGCTGTTTCTAAGGCCGTTTAAGTCGTTACAATATATCATCAAACAAGCGAGATATCGATTATTAATTGCAGACACTGAGTCGAATAAAATAAACTTTAGGCCTTCAAGCCGAATTTCCGTTATATATCCGCTTGAAAAGGCTCAGAAACAGAGCTCCCAAACTTGCGGAAATTGCGCAGTTGCAGAACCAGCAACAGAAATCCGTAATATCTACAGTATTGTCGGAAAGACCGTTCAAAAGAACCGTTACATTTACGATTTGATTGCGAAACTCTCTAAATAATCGCCTGATTATTAGTTTATTTATGACAATAGTAAATCAGTTCGATTATTGATGGCATACTTGCTCCAACTATTCATTAAAAGACATAAAAACATTACACGAACAATCATTTTAAATGATGGGAACAATTACAATGGTTATAATAAAAGGATGAAGAAGACGAAGAAGTGGTAGAGAGAATAAAGGATGTTGATAACAAGAAAATAAATTTTATTCGTTACAAACGAAATATTGTGACAAATATTAATGGCCACCAATTCTCTACAACGGATTAACACTAAATAATAACGAATATTGATGTAAAAATTAATACCAAGTCATTTCATATAATGGTTATTATTTTTATTAAGACTTGTAGAAATAGAAGAAAACAACGTTGTATTCTCGAAAAATCCCTACCGTAATCGTGATCTGTTTAAATAACTACACTAAATTCAAAATAAAATAAATTACAACGATTATAAGAAATATTTTATGCAAATTTAGTCGCCACTAAGGCGCTACTACAACTCGTAATCCTTCTAATGTTCCGTTATAAAGAAATAAGACTACAGAGTAGTTTATTATACGTAAAGCTGTTCATTTTTATGTCAACTTTATTAAAGAACATTGTGTTTTTGGAACATTGTTACAGGACATTTGTATAATAATGAATGTATTTCGACAATAGTAGGCAAAAGAAGGCATATTTAGCTTTAATAAAAGCTGCACAATGGAGCCGGTTTTGGTCGGAACGGGGTAGTTTAAGATAGGGTTGTGTTAAGTTTAACACTTCCGGAAATTAATTAGAAAAAACTAGAATTTGATGGTATTATTTGAAAATTAGCTCCAATGGAAATTTAACGCCAACAAACCGAATTAGAGCTGTTGTTATTGTAGATTTGGCCGCCCTGTGGCTTAACCGGTAGTCGAATTTAGTTTTAATTGAGGCTGAATATTTAACAATTAAGAACTAAGAGTGGTTTAAAAAACTGTATTATTAATTGTTGATTTCGTCATTTTTAAAGGGGCATTAATCAAATTGAAGAGCATCCATATGTTTATAAATATAAACAGATCGTAGGACCAAAACGCCTACATACAAATCTGTTATAAATTACAATAAATTACTGTTTATAAACATCGAAGTGCATTGTCGACAGGTTGTTATTAAAACAGCCTCGTTCCACACGATTAATCAATTGCATAATCGCATTGATTGTGAGGCACATTTGACGAAATATCGAATATAATTCGGGCTTACAATCAGAATCGATTCGATTAATCATATAAGTTGGTGAGCCCAGGATGTGTAATATTATTGAAAAACGCTACATAAATTTGATTTCCGGATGAGCTTCGGCCCCAAATTTTGCTCAAATATTCCGAGGGCGCTCCTAGGAATTAGCCAGCGTATGCGTGTATAGTCTGCACGAAAGCCCTCGAATTGGCGCTATATTTCAAGGACTATCATCGAATTCGCCCCATTCCAGCGAAAATTAACCGAAGAATCCAACAATCAATCAAACTCGAAAAACCAAAAATAACTTATTGTTGTTATTGTTGGTTTCTGTCGATTGAAAAATCTCTATGTAAATTTGCATCAATCAATTTAGCTTATGACACAATAACAATAAACCCATTGAAAAATCGATTTGTGTACAATTCTTTCTCGTATATTTTACCAATCAAATTGATTCAGGTTTGTCGAATACGTGCTGTGAAATTATAAATTTTTTCTATTTGATGATGCTTGTGTCTTCAGAATTTATCATCGTCCAATTGGATCATACACAAGTAGGGGCTTTAGGTGTTCTTGAAATGTTAAGCTCACAATCCTAATCCCGGTCTGTTGATGGTCAATTTAATCCCCGTGTTAGAGTTTTCAGATCATTAACTAACCGGTATTTTAATTGAAATAAATAAAATCCTATTCGGGGGTAACAGCAATGTGAATTCTAGCGATTGATATTTAATATTTGATAATTGTAGAGATACGGATTTATGTTTCTGGTTTGGTAATTGCGGAATTTCCGCAAATTTGAAAGCTCTGTTTACGCTTCTAACAATTACTAATATTCGAGAAATACGAATCCACTGAAACTTGAACTTCTGGAATAATTTTAGATTTAGTTGCGCAAATTGCCAATATTTCATAATCGATCACTTTTTTAATAATTAGCACGATTAAATTGCATTAGAATCAGCATCTAGAGTAGTGTCGAAAGATATTTTTAATAATCGATAACTCGCTTGTTTGATGAGGTATTACAACGAATCAGGCGCCGTTAGAAAGAGTATTTCAAGGAGTATTTAAACGCGGTTTTGTTTTGGAAAACCTTGCTTGATTTTTAAATTACAAAAGACTATCATGGGGGTATGTCTTTTTAATACTTTTATCGTATTTTCCTTTATAAATCAGCCGGTATTCTCAATTTTCCAATGATTTTCTCGCAGGTTATAACCAACCGAAAGCGTCTTCCAAATCTCCGGTAAGGCTGTTAATTTTCCGGAATATCTCCAATAATTATCTGATTATTTTCGAGGTAACTGTAGATGGATATTAAAATTGTAGAATCCTCTCGATCGTATCGTAAACTATCAAAAATAATCTATCATTGCGTATATAAGTATAGAGTTTTATGGCTCTATCAGCCTACGAGAGAATTGTAAATTTCAACGTGACTTTAACATCGCGACAAGAAAAATAACCATCCTGTTCGAGGATCAAATCCTACTATATGTAAAACCGACAGTAATTATCTTTTACAACAATAATCCGAAGATATTGAGCGAATAAACATTTTTAAACGAATCAAATTTACAGTGTTTATATTTTGTTCAACAGAAAACTCTCTAATGTGTTAATTTGAATAAATTCCGTATATTGTAACAGTTGCGTGTTGGATTTAACATATTTGTGAGTGTGTGTGTGGTCGTCAAGGTAGAACAGATCGAATTGCATTATTCTAGTTTAATAGGGCCGAAAGTTGATTCTTTTAACTCTAATAAACATCCATTCAAAACGACATTTACCGTGTAAAAGATATAAATATACAAATTTATATTCAATCTATACTGACGCCTTCTTAAGGGGAAATCATCGGCTCATAAACGAACATATTTGGTTATTTTTACTGTCTACAGGTGTCAAAGTTGTCATCTTTCTAGTTTTAAAATTATCAAACAACTAAGTTGAATGGGCAGTTGATGGCTAACAAATTCTCAAGAAAACCCGGTTTTTAATTGATTTCGTGTTGAGTTGTTGGCTGAAAAATTGTACGCTGTACTGAAATTGGGATAAATCCGATATAACAGCTGATTTTTCCGCTTATAAAAACAGTAACAACCCGATTGTTCATTTAGGAATCAACCATTTATTTGAATTAATGTTGAAATTAGTTTTTGAAACATTATCAACACCAATAATTGTTTATTTTAAACATTTAGATACGCCACACACATGAATACATCTGTCATAATTTAACCAAACATATTGACAATAGTTTATTGTATTTCTAACAGACAATAGGCGCATATATATCGAACAATTTTCATCAATACATGCCTCGAAAACTGACTAAACACGCATATACATGTCAGAAAAAGATAACCCACCAAATTATAGATTTTCCCCATACCTATACGTTCTACGACAATTAAGAACTAATCTATGCACACAATGGATGCAATTTTGTGGACAAAGGGGGAAATCGATAACAGATATCAAAATGGTTAACATCTCAGTCGATTTTAAGCGCAATTCTACACCTAGATTGTGTGATTTTTGAGAAAAATCGACTGAATTTTCCACAAAAACTACCTTTTCAGAATAGAAGCACGGTTTCACTGAAACCTATATTTCTACCAATCCAGTTAACGAAATCAAATGAAATCGTGTGAATAGATAGACTAAAACTGGCTCTACAATTGTGACTCATCATATTTTGAATTGTTCTTCCAGTTTTTCTGGAAATCACAGCTAAAGCAACCTATTTTTTGGTAACCAAAAGAGCGTCAATAGGTTGGTAAAATGGTAAGATATTCGACGGGAAGTGGTTTTTTTCTCAAGAAATTGCGCACTTCTCAACGGTACCCCGAGGCAATTTCAAGTTCTCTCGATTTTGGAAATTAATCCAAGACGTGATTACAGTCAGCGCCAGTCAACTAGTTCTAATGTCCCGAAAATGCGTTTAGCCTTCAAAAAGGCAATTTCACAGAATAGAGAACCTAATCGAAAATTCTATTACGTGAATCAGCTTCGAGTTTGAATAATTTAGCATGTTTGTATAATGAATACAGCTATTTATTGTATATGTACGTTGTATTTGGATTAAATAGACTTTCGGTTGAAGTTTATTGGACTAGATCCAGATCTATACGGACATACTCCAAATTTATTATAATCTACATATAGATTTCAACAATAAGTTTAATTTTCGGGTATGAAAGCGGATCGTCTCGGAAAAACTCCCCAAGGATCACCGCCCCAATCGCACTACTACTATACGACTAGTTGTTGGAGAAGTTTGCGGTAATTTTCCATAAAACAAATATAAGGAATAATAAAGGAGGTAAACTTTAATTGTTGAACCGCCAATAATTCTCGCTGAAACTTTTATAATTGTAAATGTCTGTTTTGAATTCGGAATTGTAGAAAGGATCCTTTCTATTACCGATTCTATAGATGTATGTGCACCGACTAACAACTAAAATGTAACAAACACCAACCGAAATGAATCACCTCGGGAACACACAACGTGCAAAGAAACTTTCCTTTAACTCTTTCCAACTATTTCCGACACTATGAAAATTCGCATTTTTTCGAAGAAACAATTTTTTAAATCTTCGGGCGATACACCGAAATCCTGTTGGAAATTGTACGAAACTCCAATATTTAACCCAATTATTCTCCGATTTTCCGGCATATATCGCTCAAGTTTCAGCTTTAACACAGACATACTGGAGATTTTTTTCTTTTTACCGATCACCCATGAAAACGGTAACCGACAGGTGTTGATTCTCTCAACATTCCACGTATTTATCGTGAAAACACAGGGAACTCGTACTTTAAAAAGAGGAATTGCCGATTTTCCACTCGATCAATCTATTTAGAAACGGAAAACACTTAGAGACTGTATATGTTAAAAATACTTGATTAAAAAGTTTCCCCTTTAATAATTCAATGCTAGTAGAGCAGTTTAAATAGATAATAATGCCATTATCGAGTATAACAAGGAAGAAATTTGCTGGGATCTAATTGGATTTGTTTCAGGCTTAATTGGTGTTTATAACACCTGTAAAGATAAACGCTTACAATATTCTGACCAAAATTGCGAGCACAACTTAGATTTCAACATAAATAATCACATAAATCTCTATTTAGTAACAAAAACTTCGAAATAATAAAGAGTGGAGGATCAAAGTTTTCACGATTCTTCCACATCGATTTCAGCAACTGAAAAAATAGACTCGAGAAAGTTTTTATTTATGGGGCAATTTAATCAAATTTGTAACGAATTCTAGCCGATTCACTTGAGCAGATCGTTTCAATTTATTATAAAAATCGAATTTTATCAAAACTGATACATATTCAATTAGTTTAACTAAACCAGTAAACTAACGCGATAATGATAGAGTAACGAGATCACACTTTATAAACGAATAGGCTTCAATTAAACGCACGTTAAGAAATGAGGATGTTGATAATTAAACGAATTTACATACGATTTCCTGGATATTCTCGGCTAAACTGGACCAAATCTAACCGGCTGAAAGTTGTGTGTTTATTGTATAAATCATTTGAACGAATTATATAATTAAATTATGGTGGAATCGAAGAATTGTCGCCTATTGGATTAAATATGGTTATCATTTATCACTTCCTTATATATCCAGCTGGGATCTACAACTTACATTTGAGTTTTATAAGAGGGAAAGCTATGAAATTATCATCCTACATGTTTGTCTTCAAGTGAACATTGAACGATTATTACGACGGAAAAATCGATAAAAATTTTCAGACTTTATCGCTTATCTTTGTAAATATAAATAGATACTCCTAACGGTTATATTTCCTCATAAAATTTAAAATAAAACACTAATATCGAGTGTTTATAGCAATTTAAACGACGATATGATTATCGAAATGGTGGTAATCGATAAAATATCGGCGATATAATTTTTCGATCGACAACATATTTTTCTCGTTTATGAAATAAATTCAACCGTATCGTGATAGTGTATTTTGTTATCTAGAGATCTGTCAATTCGAATCTGGGTGAAGAAATAAATAAATTACTAAAGAACGAAATAAATTCAACGATACGATCTCGACGTAAACCTAATAAAATTTTCACGACTGAAATTGATTGTGGCTCAATAAGTTAACCGAATGTATATACAGGCACGGTCGTTCAGCGATCGATAATCGTGGCGATATTAGCAACGATCGAAATAAATTTGAGGGAAATTGTGTAGAAATATTCGATTTAATTGTGAATAACGCCTGAATAAATCCATCAAATAAAATCAAATAGAAATTGAATTGTATGTAAAGATGAGATGGCAGAGAAATTGTGTTTATGGACATTGCAACTGATTCAATCAACTGTCTACAACGTTCATATTTGTTTTTCAAATCAACCACACCTTACTACTACAATAAATCCTGAAGAAAGGTCCTTCCAGTTGACTTTAATGTATATCCATATACAGCCAAGTTTCATGTATAATTGACTTTATGTACGTCCAACTTGGGGCTTTCATTAGCACAACGCTCCTAATAAATCATCGTGTTGATTAAAAAACAATGAATTCATTCCTGAAGACCTTCGTCTACGCTCTCTCACGCGCTTTTATCGTTTCGACAATACTTCCAGCTATATTTTATCGATCACTGTACCCACACAGAGAGGGTGGACGCGGAATTTTCCCAAATAATCCCCGAAACTCAACAAAATCATCGACAACACTTATAAGGCAACACACACAAATACCGCTCTGATGTTTTGTAGAACAATTGTAATAACCGTTAATTAGCTCTTTCAGTCGTTTCGTTTTTATTTTTAGAGAGCTCCTACCGCGAGATGCCAACACCTACACGGAAATCAACAGTAACGAACGTGTGGGAAAAGGCATCAACCTGTTTCGTAAACAAATCCAGCTGAAATTGTCACTAAAATTGTGTGAATCATATCAAACAATAAAAATGTTGTGTTTCCATCATGTCGCGATAGCTTCGGACACTTATCCGTTTAAATGGTTGTAATGATAAGCCGCATTCTTCAATCTAAATAACACGAATTTTATAGCCTAAATGACTCATATTGTAATATAAAACAACAAATTAAGCCCGAATCGTACGATTTATTGATTCTTAACGATATACCGACGTAATACTACAAGAAAATTATGATATTCGATAAATTAACGTGGAGACTTCAACGGCCGGTCAAGACAGAAAATTGCCTGAAATTCCACTATAATCTCTATAAATAATAATCTGTTATAGAGATTCATAGAATTGCACAAGTTTCGTCATTAAGAAGGTGCAAACTAAACATTAAATACCTCTAGTTGCGGCTAATTATATTGGGTCAGGTTCTTATTATGATCTTATCGTTGCTTATTTATGGGATGATAGAAAAAACTATTATTATAGTGATACCAGTTTAGTTTTACTACTGTTTCATCTACACAATTTTCGCTTTAGTTGTTGTCGTTGGAAATTCGAAGGCTGTTGTTGAAAAGTTTATGTGTGTAGGAAAAATTTTATTTTAAGCCGCTTGAAACGCATTAAAACTTTTCTATATTTGTGGCAAACATTTCTGTTCATTTATTCAATTCTTGCGCCTTGAAAAAATCTTTATGAATGTTTCCAGTCTTAATTCGCATCTTGCGTGTAACAACGATAAAATTAATCATCCACTATGAAAGAACAGAGAACAATCATGTATAGGGGTTGTAACGGATTTTGTTATAATTCTCTTATAACAAATTATTATAAACTTGATTGGATCTTTTCGTTCGTTATTATTTATAACCAACAAATGAGTTGTATTTAAG
The DNA here is from genome assembly GCA_013841215.1 of Hycleus cichorii. Lineage (NCBI taxonomy): Eukaryota > Metazoa > Arthropoda > Insecta > Coleoptera > Meloidae > Hycleus > Hycleus cichorii. The sequence continues at coordinate 61,540 of JACDRQ010000173.1, forward strand.
ACCGGTCTAGTGGGATGAAATGATTTAAACTGAGAACCAATTAAGATGATATCGTTAGATGGGTTAATCAACAGTATTTAAATCTATTTTTATGCGTCCGTAGATCCAGGCCCAATGGGGTTAGATCCAGTCCGTTGATAAAATCGAATAAAACTCCCATCACCGGGCGATATTCTCAACCCATCCAAATAGGGGAATTTTCGTAAAAATATCGCGATAGTGTAAATTCCGATTAGATTGCGCCGTTGTGTTTTTAATTGAATTTGATTGTTATTTAAGAACAATTATTTCGCTGGCAATAAGAACGGTTTTGTTGTCCTTGTCCCTATCGTACAACTTAAATTCGTCGTTGAGGGCTAAAACTAAACACAAGGGTGTGTGTGTATGGGTGTCTGTATTATAAATGTGTGTGTGGCTGTTGTTGTAACGGTGATTAGTCTCAAACTGGGAATTTTAATTACAAATCTGTCACTAGCAGCCGTTAAAACATTGCATTTGTGTTCCTATATCAACATTTGGATTTTATACAACCAGAAATTTTTGATAAATGTCTATGCAAATCTTTTCGGGTAAACAATTTTCTAGAGAATTCCCTCAACAATAATAACGATAATTAGTTTTTTCGTGTATAAACACATGTTTAAAGCCTTCAATTAGATAACCGAACAATAATCTTTAATGATCCAATTCATGTAGTCCAATTCAAATACGATTTGTGAATGGAATTAAACAGACCTGGAATTTATCAAATCACCCTCTTTAAAGCAATAATTGTCTAGTTCTTGTCTAGGTGACTCTCCTCTAGACGTCATTAAGACACAGGGTAGTTTCTAAACACAATGGGAAACTTGAGAGACAATTATCTTGTACAAAATGTTCCAATTATACGGTTTTTTTTTTGTAATATGAATAGAATGTAGTTTCTAAAATTAAAAAAATATTTCGTGAATAAAATACGATATTCAAAGGCTACAAATATTTATAATCTTGTATCATCTCGATCCACTCCTCTATATGATTTGTCTGATGGTTTTGTTATCTTTATTCCTATAGAAATCAGTATCAGTTTGCATTGTGGGTGGATGTTATTATCTCCTGTTGTGAAAAATGAACGAATTTTCATATGTTATAAGTTTCCTATTGTTATTATTTCGTATGGCGGTGCGCTTTTGTAATGCCTGAATAAGTTTGACGTACGCATTTAAAACAACTGAAAAATGGAGACGATAACAACAATAAAAAAATACCACCCAATGTCAATGTTTGGGATTAGAAATCGTCCCCAAACGAGAATAAACCGATTTAATATTGGAGTTGTTCGTTTGAGGCACAACAAAGTCTTTGAATTACAAATAGTTGGATTTTTTCAGCGCTAAATTATAGTCGAGCTTGTTCGTACTTTCACAAAGCTTTTACTGTGACTACCTCCGAGACGTTTACACTAAAGTTGTAAAGTTTATTTTTGCATGTTTTCCCCTTTTATACACTCGCATCTTCACTTACAAAATACTGAAATATCTCCACTGAAATTGCGGATTTCTAGTAGTAACGATGGCAGGCCTAATCATCAACTCTTTTAAAAGTCGTCAGCAATTTTCCTTCAATTCAACGTTTAATATTCATCGTTTTTTCGTCGAACGGAAATTCGTTTCCACTACACTGATTACAATTTTCGTTCGGCAACAAATTCGGTTAATCATCGCGATTTGCCGAAAATTCCGCTATAATAATCTCGAAATCTTTAAAGCCAAATGCAAGAAGTCGAGCTTTATTGGAAACATGTTGACTTATTGTTATTTGATAACGCTTTTTGAATCGCATCGTTAAATATTTATAGAGGTTCCAGCAAAAACGCGAAATAAAATCACCGATTGGCTCTAAAAGATTAAAAATAAATCGAAGAAATGCCGTAAAACGGACATTAATTCACGATTTTGCGGAATCTACAGGTCGAATTATAAATTAACAGTCATTAGAGAACACGGTGAAAAATAAGCGCACGTTATAGCCGTTGTAGATTGAGTTAATTGAGTTTATAATCTATCCATTCAACAAAAATACTCGACTATAATTTATTAACAATGTTTACTTCAATATTTACCAACAACCGGCAAATTAAAAAAAATTAACAATAATTTAAAACATGTTGAAGAACCTGTTATCGAGTTGAATTGCATCGAATTATAGTGAAGCGAATTTAGCCTGACACAACTCATTTACAATAATAAAACTGTTGGGGGGTAAATCGGGCCTCATTAAGGTGGCGAAGCTTTCGGAAATTTTATCGGCCCCAAAATCCGTTCTCATCAACTTTAATTAGACTCACACTGAATTGTAATTCAAACCAACAACAAAAACAACGTAAAAAATATTTATAACAGACGATTTATGTAAAACACGAGATAAATCTTATACCTGGTTCCTATAAACTATACCTGTTCTATCTATTTTCGAAAAGGGTGAGACCTACCCGGGGTTCAGTCAATGAGCTTACTGACAGTTTTATGTGTTTATACGCAACGAACAGAGGGTGAAATCTTTCTCGTTTTATATATCACTAGAGCACAAATCTCTTAATATAATTCACCGATTTGTTTATTTCGTTTTCCCCTATCTTCTCCGTTATTATTATTTACACCGTCTTAAAAAGCGTGATTCTACCACTAGAAGAATTATGGACGTACGTGAAATCAAGAGCAACCTGTTTCGATCGTTTCCAATGAATATTTAAATGAGACACCCGATGATTTTATCTTGTAGGTGGTAGTCGTCCAACAAACACACGAAAATGTCGTGAGGGAATTTAATTTATTTGAAAGAATCTCGAAATAATTACTTGTGTAAATTTACAATTAAATAATTCGCGGAATATTCTATCATCGAGTGTATGCAAATAGACCGCTTTCTATACCGTATCGGTTCTTATAATGCGCTTTAAAGGATGTATAGTGGAATTATTTACAGTTGAACTGACTGACAAGGTGAGCTTCTGTAACAAGAGGCGCCTTCAGTCTTGTTAACACTGGCTGATTGTAATAGAACTGGTATTTGTAGAACAAAAGGAAAATATCAACTAGAAAATGCATGGAAATTTTCTACACGTTTAAATCAACCATATAAGTTGAATTTTGAATTATTAACAAGTCTTAATACTAATTGAAATATTCAACAAAACAAATGGACAAAGGCATAGCGATGAAGACGGCTATTCATCAAATATTCCATTTAGTCGTGAATTGAAAGGCATTTTTCCTTATTCTTGTTCGTCTCCTAGCCATTTACAACATCCAAAATGGAATTCTCAATTAAAATTTCAAAGAATCACTATTGATAAGCACAGATTCTACTCGGACATAATTTGGGAAGCTCTCAACACGACAACGATTAAACCGTTAGATTCCCCCTTTTAAAGTCGACTTTTCAGTCTTATTATTCATATTACAAGAGCGAAATTGACCCTCGAAATGAATGCTTATTTCGCTATAAATATGCCTTTAAATTAATCCATGTAATATGCGACAATCTGCAATGCCGGGGGGCAATTTTATGAAATATCTAGAAATTATTACGCTCTTCTCGATTCGACCCGCGGCGGTTGAGGATTTCATGCCGGAAGGAGGCCGGGAAGCTGTCTGATGTTCAATTGACAACGATTTAATGAAATATTCTGCTTTCTTTACAAAAAACACGTACTCCTTTTGAATGCGGGCGCTCGTGCTGCGCCTGAAAACTTCTAATCAAATGTTCAAAAAATTGACCTCTACAGCGACTCTTTTACCCAATTCACTGCTATTATGATTATCATAAATACTGAAAATCTGCCCCGGGCATCGACCAGCTGAAATTGATGATTAAATTGTTAAGTATCTGTAATGTACGCAACAATATCTGCAAATTTATGAAGATTATGTACGATTCTCCGATCTATGATCAAAAGAGTTACATAAATCATAACTTTCAAAATAACTCGACTAATACTTAATATAAAATGTTAAATTCAACATTTATAGGCCTATTTATAGTTAATTAGCATTTTCAAACACAATAAATTACAGGCTTAAAATGATAAATATAGTCGGCCACTATAAACACCGCACAACTGAAATGAAATTACTGATACAGTGTATCTAGTTATTAAATTATTTGTTCATATTTAACAAATTTTGAAAAATTGATAACTTAATGTGCTTTTTTTAATCACTAAAAGAACAACTAAATCTTGAAAATTTATAACGTTTAATTGAAATCGTGCAAATAATGTTTAATTTCATGAAAACCAGTTACCACGAATTAATCCATTTTAACAATTTAATTAATTCATAAAAACGATTATAATTAGAATTTAATTTAATTATCCGGAATATTATTCGTAATAATTCTACGATAATTAACATAAATTTTCGATTTTCTTTTTGTTTGTTTAATCGTAGAAATCGAGCTTTCCGCTCTTATAAAACGATTACAACTAGAAAAAATTGAAAGTCAGAAGAACCGATGGTCTTTTTTATAAAACATCGATCTGTTATCATTCTTCTGATTCTTAACATACGGTAGAATTGGTTTACAACAAATTATAGGGAATAGAAAAGTGTAATGATGCGTCTATTATATGAACGTTAACTGTTCGACCATAGAAGGCTCTTCAAATTGCCTCAAAGTTTTTTCCCCCCAGTCTTGTCCAATAAAATAACTCAGAATTGATTCGATCAACTATCAGAATTGATTGTTATAGCTTAGGAAGCCGAACGTATCAATGTCTTTATCAAACAAGACAATCGTTAATTATCGAAATAATGGAAATTTAATCAACATTAGGGAATATTGAGTATACTCTAGGTGAGGTGCAGTAAAATTACCAAAGCTTCACTAGGTCACTAATACAGTTACCGATTAATTTCCTATCGTGTTGGGATTTGAGACGATGCTACAACCACGTTCGTGCCAATAAATTAATTTTGGTTATTCATCAAAATTGAATCGGACAACCAGACAATCTCCTAACTTTATCAATATTTCAGTTGATCAACCGAAATTAGGACTGCAATCAAAAATTTATAAAGACACGCAAGACAATTTCAATAAAATCTATTAACAAACAAACAACATTGGAATATTTCCTTAACGATAGCAGACAATTAATGAAGTTGGCAATTTATCAAAAAATATTGCACGCAACTCGGAGAACTAACAGCTTCCATTTATCTTGAAAAATGTTTTCGAAAAAGATTGATAATAGTCTAGAAAAATCGCAAATATGTCGAGAATGTTATCACCGATAAAATTAAACTGGCTTATTGTTAAAGGAAAATAAACCAAAATAAAGCCGTATTGTGGAAATTTTGAAAATTTGCCCACCTGCTCGCGTTGTTGCTGAAAATAGAGAGTAATTGTGTTGTCATTAACATCTGCATCCTGTTTGGCAATTTTTTTAAATTCTATCACAATCTAGTCGAGTCTACAAGCAAGCCCCTTAATTTCATTCTATCAACACTGGGATATTATCACTGAATTATGTCGCTTATAGGTGGAATATAGGGACGAACTAGGGAGATTGGATAACATTATTTGCTCTTGTCGATGTATAAACGTCTACAATACTATCGCAAGATGTACAAGTTCTTGTCTACTTGTCACTACAATTTGACAACAAATCTAATTTAGTCGAATAATTTGGGTTGATAATTGGATATTTCAATGGAAAGATTGGGCTTTTTGTACGTTTTGTTTGCTAGTTGAATTAATTTCCACAACCCTCATATTTTATTGTTTTAATGATAACATTCGCGATAAGGGTAGAGACGAACTTCCAGCCTTATTAACTTATAGGATTCAATTTAGAGATTACACCATTGCTCAATTTACGGTAATATTCCATTGATTTTTGGGGCATGACAAATTTTTATTATTTATAATCATCATGATTATTATTCCTATTGTTCCCATATTTGGTAGATGGATATTTTTATTTATATATGTTCGAGGAGAATGGAGGAAAACTACACAAATAAATGATGAATATGGAAATATTTCATAAGAATACAGTCATTTTTTCTTCTCCGCTTAGCTTTCCTATTTATAATATTAGTTTGCTTTGAAAGGAACGTTTTGATATGTCATTCATGATAAAATACTGCACTTTATGTGAAAGTGATAATACATTTCAAAAGAAATATCGTATGGAAAAATTGCTGCAATTTCCTGATTGTGTCGCTAGAAAGTTATACTTTTTAATAATGAACGTTGTTTTTTATCTTGTTGGTTTTTCTACCGAAACGAAAATAGCTTCTGTTTGAATAAATAAAAACCAACAAAATATCGAAATTTTCCAACGTTTCTACAACCATCAATAGACGGAAAATTATTGGTTTCACACCTAATAAAATATCAAAGGAGTGGTTATAATTAACAAAGTGTACGTATTACAGATGACACGTCTATTCCGATTGTAAATAAAACGGATTTTTAACAAGAATTACAACTTGAAGATGAGCAAATTATTTCGAAAATTAGAGAGACAACTGTCGATTTTCGTGTTGGAAACTTTGTCTTTAAAAAAATTAAAATATAATCCGACACTGATGATAATTCACTAGCATTATCAGTGGATTAAAATCTTTAAAATGTCGACAATTTACTCAAGTCTCAACTACGACAAATTCCCCATACTCCTCCAGACAAAGAGGGCTTTATCAAAAGAAATTGTCACCCTAACACTGTTATTATCATTATTATTACTACATGTTGGCTGTTCACAAAAGTCTATATTTTCTAGAAAATAAACGTTACATAATTTAGTCGCAGATAATGTTCCAATTTTAAACGACAAACTTTATCATTTACATTTTCCAGGTAAAAATTCAAATTGCTTCCAGTCTTTGCGGCAGAATCCATTTAAAATGAACAATTTAGAACCGAAAATTCCACCTCAAATCAACACGAGAGAAAACAAACAATAGGACCTGATCTAATTTTTAACGCATCAATTTTTAAGTGGAGCTTAAAGGAATGTTAATCTCCACCAAACTGGACACGTTAATCTGATCAATTTTTAACATAGACGTGTAACATCTTCGTACACTTATCATATAAATTCGAAACTATAAACACGAGAAAAATGGAGAAATCATATAGGATACGTACAATGTAGGTGGCGATAATTTTAATTTATTACCACCAACTCACAATAAATAATAATCGGGAATTCTGAGACTTTCGAAACGGAAAATTCTCGAGTTGTGATAATTTTTATTTAATTAACATTTATTTATAAGAGATGATTTTTGTTGAATTCACAGAGAAGCGCCTTTTCGGATAGCAATTTAATGTTCGTAGTAATCAAAGAGGACAATCTTAATGGAAAAACAGGATTTTGAACTAAATTAACAATAGAAACAATTAAAGAATTATAATAACAGTATTACGGATTGAAAGCAAAACAGACTATAGAGAATTGTAATTGGAACGTTTAATAATTTGAATAAATCAACAATATTTTCTCTATTGTAGAGTTTTAAAACTTTCAAGTATTCAAGAGTGACGAAATCTCAATAAAATTAGATTCAACAATGAATTATTACAAAACTATCGATCAAGAGAAATTGTACCAACTGAACGATAAACATTGAATAAGCAGAATAGATCTGAAACTACCAACAAGATTCGACAGATATGTCAGATCGGAGTCGAGAAATATAAAATAGAAGCTTTACTGTTGCAAATTTAATTTTTCGTCCTTCCAATATTCGCCCATTTATCTTATCGCTGTTTCTCCTGTCTTTGTTGAACACAAATAAAGTATTGGAAATCGGGATAGGATGCAGATAAATTCCGGGGCCGTCATAGTTGGATTACTGTCAGAATCCGGGACCGCACGACAAATATTGCATTGAATCTTTCGTCTAAATGTTAGAAATTACAGTGTCACCTTTGATAAAATCTAAACATCTGGGGCGCTTATCAAACAATGAATATTCCTGTATAACTCCAACCAAACTGCTTACTAGAAGTTTATACTGAAACTCCTGTACAGGTGAGTGAATTGAACAATCTTTGATTTATTTGCATGACAAGATAAAGTAGTAACAACAGTAGCAGGATAAACATTGATTATTTTTGTGTCTTAATCTCTTAAATATACACGGGATTATTACCGTTTGTTTTATGTGAAAACCTAACAAGAGAAGATGGAAATGTGTTTAAGTGATAACAAATATTTGTAGTGTTGCATTTTTCACATTTTCGTTGGTGTTTTTCTCAAAGACAAGTTCGTTGTTCTCGATGATGTTCTCAAAATTACATCATTTTCGATAAAAATAAATAAACCGAAAATCTTAATTATAGCAGAAACTTTTATCAAATATAAACGGATGATGAATCGTAAAAGAAAAGTTTTAGTAGCGACAAATATTTAAAGCAAAATTATGGAAATTATAAAAACAGACCGGTGAAAATTAAGATATTCAAACAATTCAAGCAATCATCCCTAGTGTTTGTGAAATAATGGAATTTAATTTCGTTAAATATTCGAATTTTAACGGCAATAGTGGAACGTTACAAAAATATTGTCGCAAATAATTAAAAATAACTTAATGGAAATCAATTAGAGGATCGGCCAGAAATCGTGTTGATAATCAATTAATTACACAAACACATTTACACATTAGATGATCGTACAAACATAGAAGCCTAATAAAAACACGGTTTATTTAGACGGAAGGGGTGTAATGGTCGCGGTAAATACAGTAGTAAATGATGGACGACAGATTTCCAGTAAGGGTGGGAAAAACAGAAACGTAGTAGATTCTATAGTCGTGTTTGTGTGCAATTATACCCCATTCGAACCTAATTAATTAATCAAACCGAGTCTAGTTGTACTGCGTTTGACCAGCTTACTCTCTGCAATGAAGTTCAATTAACGGAATCCGATTAGACAGCCCTTTTGAGAATTAAGCGAATGCCTAAAATTGTGAATAAATTCAAAAACTCACCTTTCGATTCATCAATCGACACTTTCTAATTGATTTGTGTTTTGTCCATTGGAAAATCCATCAATTCGAGGAAGCACAATTTTTTTTTATAAAAGCGCACGGTTTAATTTCGTTACGAACGTGTTTGAAAACTCGCGGCAGCTTGAACACAACGAATCTGCTCACTGATGGAGCCAAGAAACGAATGACGATAGGCAGTAGGTGCTTGCTTGCGGCACAGCTCGTGGCGTATCCATCGTATCGACCGCATTTTAACCCCCGTTTGCAGTGGTTGTTGTAGTAGTAGTCGTAGTTGTTGTTATTTCTGCTGTTGTTGTTGTTGTATCATCTCAGTACTGACTCTACTATTTCCATTTATTGTTGAATAATACTTTTTTCGGTTGTTTACCTTTTCTACAATTGTATAAGCTCGGAAACGGGGCTTTTTCGTTTAATCTTGAACAAATAAACGGGGTGCAAATATGAAAATACCCAATTCGGGAATCAAAGAAATATCTGAATAGAACTACAATCAAATCACAAGTTTACTTCAATCGAGTCTCGGCACAACTGGAATTATTTAACGCATTGATATCGACCGCAACCGTTCACATTACTGGATTACAGTAATTCAAGAATAAAAAGATTCGTCACGCATTTTGCGATTGATATTTCCCTACAATACAGATCACAAATTATTGGATCACTTATAATAACGATAACTATCACCACTGAAACGTCACGATGTCATGAGATTTTGTTAGCGATACGTATCTATTGTAGGAGCACGTTTCAGTACAGGTATTGATACGTGCCACTAGACGTGACCTATCTCAATGTCTCTATAATAATATATAAAGTTATCGATATTGCTGCAATATTCAAAAAGAAACGAGATTTTATTATTTGCATCTAATCGAAGACGAAATAAAAATAATTACAACAATAATTACGCTAGTAACGACCACCTCTGGCGACTTTTAATCGATCACGATGTCCATAAATAAACTGCAGCTTTAGAGAAAATTTTTTACAATTTTTCTGTAAAACACGAATAGCGCACTTTTTCCATTACATAAATCCGACTTTTTACCGATTTGAAAATTAAACACTGAGCTTACCTGACTTGATAACCGAACTATTAAACTATTATAAATTTTAAATTGACATTTCAGATTAACCAAAGTTACAAAAGTCTCTAATCGCTGGTGATTTTAACCCGTAAAAAAGAGATCACGGGATATCTTCAGTTCCTAATACCGATTTAAAGCATCATCTTTGTTTTAAAATCTTACATTGGACAACCGTTAGAAATTTTATCACAGATTTGTTAAAAAGTGGAAATTCGACGATCAATCTCTAGTTCATTAATGAAAATTCAAATTTTTTGACTTGTTCGAAAGAAGTCTGTATCCAAAAAAATCTTATATCGAATTATTTGCATTATGGAGAAAACCGATAGCAAATTGAAACAGCTTCCTAATATGCAAGAAATTTCCCAATCGACCCGCTAGTTTTCCGGGAAATTAACAAAAACGGAGCTTCCTTGAAGGTTTTCTTGCACAACTTTCAACAAAGAATTGAATCTCAGATTCACGTGATAGAAACCATCGGGAAAAATTGAGGAGAAATTCGTTAAGCATCTGTTAAACATAATTGTTTTGAGCCGGGTTTCTTTCAGTTGGTTGATGATTTTATGGATTTTAAACTACGAAAAACTTGGCTATTTTCACGCAATTGCGTGAAAACACACCTTTTAGTTTACTATTATGCTGTTTCTAACAAGCCCAAAAGCTTGAATTTTCATTAAATAAATCGTCAAATATCCACATTTTACTTAAACCTAGTATAATGTGATAGTGCTTATTGTTTGTGAAAAGTTCGCATAACGGAATAGAAACGAGTGGTGTCCGATTCGGCGTCGATTTTTTTAATAAAACAACCAGACAGGAAGCTATTCGAGTTGATATATCAGTTATAAAGTTCTCTATCGTTTACAATTAGTGCAGCGAAACATATGGATGGTACGTAGAAGTTTGAATAATTATGCAAATTTAATCACAATTACTAGGCTTAAAACCGACTGCATACACCATTAATGTGTACAAATAAAGCGACCAATGTTTAGTAAAAAAAACGCTTGTAATTTTTTTTAATTATTACCATCGCTAATACCGAAACATCTCCTTTTACGATTACTCATAGAAGTATAATTAATGTTAATTAAGAAAAATCTGCTGTTATTTGAAGCGAATTGTAGCAACAAAATCGATAATAAAGTTGAAAAAGTGTAAACTACAAGTGTGAATCAGCAGTCTAGAATACGATCAAGACAAATATTCCATTATCTGGAAGCTATTGGAGTTGTACAACAAATTTCTAAAGCTAGCTGAATATTCGTTCAATAATCAATAAGTACAATTCAATACGATTAATTTGTATTATTTTTTGTAGCAAATAGATTGAAAAAATCCGCCAAAAAGCCCATCAATCCTCGAGTCAAGACGGGATAAAATCGTTGCAATTAGTTTGAGGCGCATCCACCATTTTTGTAAATTTCCATACAGTTGCTAGAAAAATCGTTCTATTAACATAACAACGATTTTTTTAATGATACATCGACGGGAAAATGTAGACGAATAAATATTCGAGTCTAATTCATTGTAATATTTGTTATTTTTTGTTTGCTAGAAAGCTTTATTGATGGCTATTGGGAGTTCATCCAGTTTTTCGGGCTCTTTTTCTCGTTGATTTACACTATATATTTCGTTTTTATTTTATATTCACTATTTGATTTTAATATTTAGTGGGTAGTTTTGTTTTGGAAATTTATGTCTATTTCTGTAAAATTCAATGCAGACTCATCTAGTAAGGTCGTTTGCTGGAGTCCTAAAGACGCCTCAAGCCCAGTTTTGGCAACTGGTCTTGAATATTTTTCTATCTATCCGTATATAGGACTAGTTATATACATTTATGTGTATTTGTGTTTGTATATATATAGATATAGAGTGTTTTAGTAGAGATTCAGTCGCGGTTATCGCAGTTTCTAGTTTGTAGTATCGAATGTTGGAGGAGCCATCCTGGCGCCGTCCGATTCCTGCACTATCAATCGATTAAATCATCGGGGCCATCATCCGACTGAAATTTTCCAAAATTACAATTCTCTTATCAAATTATTAATAAATAAACAAATGATAATTGAATGTAGATTCGATAATCGAAAACCCCATTGAGGATTCGTTGTAAAAACGAAATTATACGATAGATGCGATATTCTAATGTATTTTCCACAACTATAAAGGAGATTCTTGTGGATGTATGTAAAGATTTGCATATGAAAAGCACTAGACTGTCAAGAATATAAATTTTAAGAGGGCTTGATATCTGAGAATGACAACCACTCAGGATTACGGTAGTGTTATCGATAAGGTATATGACATGACGGCTGCTTCTTACCAATATTCCTTCAAAACCGAATTTGACAAGCAAAATAATTTCCTCCACCTCAACCACTGTCTTTCGATTCCAATTCCATCGAGAATCTAATTTGAATATCGAAAATTTGGGTAGCATTTTTCTAATTAATCATCTTTGATATTTGCAGTTAATATAATCAAGTCCAGAAGCAGTCACGTTCCGTTTCCAATCAAATTAACCGCAACCCTTTACCTTCTAGTTGTATAAATGGACTTACAAATGGATCCTAAGGCACCAATCTTGATAAATTATTTCCGACCATAGATTGCGTCTGATTTAATTATTCGGTCTCGATTCGAATTTTCGGTTTTTCACGTTGTTTATTTCTTCCCATCCAGTACTTCTCTATCATTCCAAATTAATTCGCAATTATCTGCCAGAACGGGGGAATTCTTGTGAAAATCAACATTAATGCCTGGTGGATGATATTTTCCATTTGGCTAAACTATTAGTACAATCTGTTACCAATCCTTAATCTAAGGCCAGTTGTAATTTGGCAGTGATTGAGTTCGAAAATAGACGCAATATAATGACTAGACACACTTATGAGATCGATTTCCAAACAAACAATCCGGAAACAATTAACATTGCGGCTTTATTGCCAATAAAGCTCGTTTTCGCCACCTTTTTTCACCCCTGTTATTATTTGGAAATTCAACAGTTTTAAAATGATCAATGGAAATAATGGTATTACATTCAACTGTTGCCACAAGTTTGGAAATAAAATCTATTTCATGTTTTATGCAGTTGGAAAGTTTTCCTTATAGGGGGCGGCTGAAAAAACTTTCCTCAACTTCCACAAGCGATCCATCATAACCTACCTTGATCCTAAAGATGGCAAAATCATATACAATTTTATTCGGCCATCTACTTCGATCAAGGGGGAAATAGCGGGTCGGATAATAAAGTAGTTTCACTCGAAACTCAAGTTTTTGGGTTCATCTGAAAGAACATTTCAAGCTTCATCATGAAAATTTTGAATTATAAATCTAGCATGTTTTTCGTGTGGCCTTTCAAACGAGCCCAAAACGGGCCGTTCCAGTGAAAATTGAAGAGGTTTAACGAAAATTCTATTTTTCCGAGCGGCCCTCAATTTGCCTTGTGGTTGCAATGCAAGTATGTTTGTCGGTGTGTTTGTGTCTTGGCACGGACCGACAAATTATTCTTTTACGTTTGCATAATTCTAGACGCGTATTGTTTGAGAACGAAATGTCGAGCTGGATGTTAGATGGCCCGCGGCTGCCCCATTAGTATTCCGTCAATGTAGAAGAGACGATGTTATGTTTGCACCCTGTTCAGCCACCATGGTCGCTACATTATTACCACTAAACATACAAGATTCTTGGGAAAAAATACAAGAAAATCGATTGAAATTTATTGATAAAAGTAAATGAAAATCGAGCAAATTAAGCCGCTTTTACAAAACCAACAGTTCTATCGTAGATGTTGTAAATGCTGTAATATTCAGCCAAAAATGCGCCGCCCAAATACCACGTATTCGAATCGTACGGTTGAAACGCCGATAAGCACAATATTACAGATTTATAAGCCATCTAAAACACAATTCATCAAAACCGTTTCTATTTAAACAAACCTGCAGTATTCTATAACAACTCAAAATAGCCACAATGAATTAGTTACAGAATACCGCCAAATCATCGATTAATTCTCACCCTGACTGTATACTGCGGTCCGGTTAAAGTGAAATTCTTTCCAGCCAATTTGAAATTAATCGTCGGTAATTTATGGATTGTATCGCAATTAACCTGCAATTTAAATAATTTAAATCTTGCGATATTTGTTGGATTCTTTATTTACACCGTAGCGATTTAAAATTAATTCGGTAGCTTCGATGGTATCGTGAATTGCATCAATTTCTTGTTTTGGTCCTCGTATCACTGTTGAACTGGTATCAACGGTAGCTTTGCAGCCGTTTCTGCATAGAATTTTCGGTTCTTTTTGATCGTTAAGATAGACACTGAAATAGATTTTTTTGAATAGAATTTAGTTAGTTTCAAGAATTACCGATCCAAGTTGAATTGCCAATAAAACACATTATTATCAATTGGTAGATAAGTGATATTATCTGGTACTGTACGGTTTTTTATAACGTTCTTATGAATGTGCTTATCATCAACTAAACCCAGTAGAATATTACCACCATGATTCGATTGCGTATCACTACAATATATTATTAAAATATCATTATTATCAAATTATTGAACAACTACCGATTTAAATAAATCGAAAATAATGGGTTTTTAATCTTTTTTTGTTTCAATAACGTGTAGAAGAACGGATCGTAACTATCGACCTTCATACCAAGACCAAGAACACCATCACCCCGATTCATTATGTACGTCTTCGGTACTGCAACAATCTCCACAAACGATTGTTGCGTTGCCGTCGAATGAGCCATCTAAAAATATAAAACAAATAAATCCGAATAACTACCGAAATTATCGAATTACCGAAATATTATCATACGAATAGAAGCCGGTCATATTGAAATCGCCGAGATTTACAGAAAACGGACGTCCATCCTTTTTATATTCAGAGGATTTTCGATGATCGTACCTATTATGGAACACTAATCGATTGCGTTAGAATATCCGCAATTTTAATTAAACAATACTTACAACAACCGAAATAGTGGATTGGGGAGCATTTCGAGGACATCACCCACGATTGCAGCCAGGACGTGTCGAAATTAACGTTCAAAATCTGGCCCGGATGACCGATTACAACCTGTCCGAAGAACTCATCCTGCAATATCAACAAATTTGAATTTGGCGCCGTTATTACAATTGGCGGCTATTTATAGCGCAATATTCAAGTAATTATAGTGAAATAATATATGGATTTTGTAATATTTTGGTGAATTATTTGAATAGATGTGACTTTTTGTAAACGAATCATTAAATTATTATATTGTTCGAAATTTTTAATTATTCCAAAATCGATAGTTGGTTTTATTGGTATGGTTGGTAGTTCTGTGTGTCATTTAAACGTCAAGTTAACAAGTTAACCTCAAATTGTTAAAAAACGTAAATAATTTATTTATACGAAGAATTTTATCAGTATTTGTTTTAGTTGTATCAAATTAATCGTTACAAAATTGTTTTGTGGATTTTTTCCCAAATATATGAGGCAATTTTGAAGGTTATCATTGAAATTCCCGATAAAACAAATAGAAAACTGATAAACCGACAATTTTGTTGTTATTGAATTAAACAACAGTATGTCCGAGGATATGGATAAGTTCACGAAAAAACTCCTATCCGAAAATGTATTCAGTTGTGATTCGTGCAAGAATCTCCTAGTAAGTCCGATAATGATCGTTGAAAATGTCGGTAATGTATGCAATGATTGTTATCAAACGAATAATTGGAGTGGCTTGACGAATGCACGATTAGAATTAATATTGAAAGAATTGAAAGTACCGTGCAGTTATCAAATGATGGGTTGTCGTGACCATGTACTGTTCAACGAATTGTTAGAACACGAGAAGAATTGCAAATATCAAATCAAAAAGTGTTTATGGGGCGATATCTGCGATTGGCAAGGCATACAAACCGATTTTATCGTGCATCTAACCGATCAACATTCCGAACATGTTCTGGATAACCAAGAGAATTCGTTTACAATTCAGATTGATTTAAACGAATTTCGGCCGATTGTGAAATTATTAAAATATAAAACCGAATGTTATTTACTCAATATTGATAAAGACGCCGATTGTTTAATTTACAAGATTTGCGATTTGAAACGGAACGATTCCGATCATCGTTGTCGAATTAAACATATCGGCAAGACACCAAATTACATCGATATTGATTGTAAATTATCATCGTTAAACGGTTTTATTGATAATCAAACCGACAATCGAATCGAACTAGAATCATTGAAATTAATAACGAAAATTACCGAGAATTTCACGATCGAAATCATCATCAATAATCCGAATGAAATACGCGAATTCGACGAGAGAATGCTACAATTCTTCGAATGTCCAGTTTGTAAATGTTTAATGAAACCGCCGATATACCAATGTACGTTCGGACATAGCATTTGTAATATTTGTCGGCCGAAATTAGAGAAATGTCCAACATGTCGTGGTATATTCGGCAATACCAGGAATTTTTCATTGGAAGCTATAACTGTCGGTATCAATTATACGTGCCAATATCAACATTTAGGCTGTAATGAGATATTAACATCGTCCGAATCGAGTAAACACGAAGCTGTTTGTGTTTATAAACCCCATCCTTGTCCGTTGAACGATTGCCAATTCACAGGTAAAAATTATAACTTTAACAACAATAATTTCAAATTTGATTCGATAGGTAATCATCTAACGATATTGTCGCATCTCACAAATTTCCATTCAGATCGTGTAGTTGCCAGTAATTTCTATAAAACAACAGTGGAATTACGTTTAGAACAACTATTAGATTATTATAATGCCTCTCAAAAGATCATCATGTTGTACGATGGTAATATATTCCGTTTGAATTTCCGTCGAAATACCGATTATGGCTTCTGGGCCGTTGAAGTTCTACGTAAATATGGTGAACAATCGAATTATGTTTACGAAGTTGGTATTGTTGATATGAGGAAGCCTGATCGAAAATTGATACGTACTGATTTATGTTTTAATGAAACGAATACTGATGATATCTTTAAAAAATGTATACTATTCCCCAATAATACGTTAGCTTCCTATGCCAGTAATGGGATGTTTACCTATTATTGTGAAATTTATAAACTTGGCAATAGTCAATAGTTTTACAATTTTTAATCGTCCCGAATATTTAATGTGCGGAATCGTATCGGTAGTTTCTTAGATTATCAGGTTCAGACGAATAAACGATTATGGATATTTGTTTTTAATTTATTTCAGACTAGAATTTTTACTCGGAGTAAATTTGGCTTGCATTCGGAAAATATTTTAATGATTTCTAGATTATTTAAGCAGAATTTTGGTACTTCGAAGTCGGTTAAAACACTCGTTCATAAAAATGTCGCGATCTCGAAAATGACTCAAAGATTCTGCCCATTCTAGAATAAAATGAGCAAAAACGGAGCCATTCTGGGTCACTTGGCGTGTGATATAATCGGAACGAGTGTTTTACCAACTTTCAAATCAGCTACGAGGCCCAAATTTTGCTAAAATCATTTCCCCTATAAATCGTTAAAATCGCTAAATAACGACAGTTATCATAATTTATCAACCAATTTTTTGTCAAAATATAACGCTTTAGCACGTCTTTAGCGTATTTTTGATCAAAATCTCCGATTTTTGCAGGTAATTTGCACTAATTAGGCTCTCATTAGATGGCAAATGTGACAATTTTGGGTGAAAGTTACATACTTTTGATGTAAAGTACGATTTTTGCGTCGTTAGATTGCCGATTTTGATGGAAATTTTCCGTTTTGTCCAACGGAATTAAAAAATTGCTCATTTTTCTAATAATTTCACCTTATAAGTTGACTTTTTTGCACTTTAATAAGCACTAAAATGTGTTTTCGTCAAAATTGAGCGATTCGGCATGTTTTTGATCAAAATTTGCAATTCTGATGACTGAAATCTTTAGTAGACAATTGATTTACGAGTGTATTTAAAAATTTGCCTAAAAGTCACGAATTACCTCTGACAATTAATTAAAAATTTGTAAATCGGCCTATAAATAAATGAAGAGTAACAAAAAAAATTATTTAGAGCACATATTTTTTAGAATCAAACGATAAGCGACTAAAACGTTCATTAAAACAATTAGAAATGGATGATTTAGAACAAAAATATGTGAAAAAGCGAATTAAAATTCGGAATTCGATACAAAAATCGAGCAGAATCGTCAAAATCTTTCAGTTGTTGCGATTAAATATCGAAATTACAACAGATAATGATTTAGACGAAAAACTTGAATTATTTGAATTTATAAATCGCCCAATTTTTAAATATTCCACACATTTTACAATACTTACGTCTAAAAATCGGTATAGTGGAATGGAATCGTTATCACGGTCGCCTATACCATTAAAATCCGCCAATGTTAAATTTAATTTATCTAAAAACCTATCATGATGATTCAATAGTTGTTCAAAAGACGATTTCCGACGAACTATATTTAGACTGTAATCAAAATAACGAAATTAATTAAAATTACAATAAAAAACGTTAAAATACCTTAAATGGTCACATTGGACACAAGTTAAATTTATAACGATCAGAATGCACAGAATTTTAATCAGCATTTCGGCCTCTTTGGAATTCAAGCAACCGGAGACTTGCCTAAATCGCCGCAGAAACCGGCTTATAAATAGAATTCGACCGGCCGTATAGTGCGGGGATGTACCGGAGGTCGATCGCAGCGCCGCTGCAAGAACTACACTTGTTTACAATTAAATTTTTCCACCATAGAATGGAGAGATAACAGTTAGGTTTGGAGAAATAAGCGCCCTATCTGTAATTAAAATATACTTTGATAATTTCCCGTTTACAACATATAAAGCACGGCATATAACCACTAATTAAAAATACTTGTAGTGTAATATAAAATATTTACATACGTATTTAAATAAACCAACATAATACGTGAATATTGGAATATTGATAATTACATAATAATCACAAATTTAATTTAAAATTCCAAACTTAAGTAAATTAAATCGAAAATTAGCACAGTTATACTGATGAAACTTTGGTAGTTTGAAGAAAAATTAACGAAAATTTTACAAAACAATCAAATGGGGGCGAAATATAATAACAATAACTGATCTAGATTATAAGTATTCGTTCCATAAACATATTTACAATATATAGAGATTAGAATAAGAAATCCAAATTTTATAAAACTATATTACATACGAAAATTGAATAAATTTTATAGAATCATAGATTTGTAACGTTATAATATTAATAATAGAGAATTTTAAGTATAATGGACAGAATATAAATATAGTTAGAATTAATCCACACCGGCGAATCCTTGCGATCCTTCTATTGCTTTGATTAATTTGTCTTTTAACTGTTGATAACTCTCATACGGTGGCAAATCCAAACGATTAAAACTAAATTCAATTAAATTAAATTAAATATTAAAAATTAATCAATCAAATTACCAAGTATGTGCCCGAGGATAATTATCGGTTGTTCCCCATTTCTCTATTGTAAATAATTGCGGCCCATTACTGCCGTACAATTCTTTAAAACCATTCATCGGTACTCGAGATGTACCAGTTACGAATTGTAGTAATCTCGAACGCATTTCGTTACTAAACGATAATACAACCTAAATTGATAATGATTATTTATAGAATTATAAATTGATCGATTTTACCCTCCAAAACCATTGAACAACGATATGATTTGCGTGATAATCGCCTTTATAAAGTGTATTTTGTTTCCAATCTTTTACATCAATGTGTTGTATACCGCACATTAGCAATTCTAATTCGTTTTCGTCGAAAATTTTGATCACATTCAACGGTATTAAATCCTCAAAACCGCTCAAGAAAGCATTCATTTGCTCTTTAACACGATCCACAAATCTCCACTGTATTATTCCTCTAATTTCACAAATTAATTTTAAATTAACTTACTATAATCACTTACTTAATATATTTGTCTTTATTACTGTTATCTAATGGAATATTAGCACCACCTTCGATCAATTCATGTACCGATGTATGTCCGAACGATTCTTCATCAACTGAAAATGTCAAATCTAAACCGGATGGATCATTCTCTTTGATCCATAATAAAGATTTATAATATTCCGAATCTACAGATTCCATGTCTTTTAAATCAATCGGTTTGGCTAACATCATTTTATAGAATGGACGTATGAAAAATGCTAAAATTCCAACAATATTATACAATAATTGGAATCAATTCAAATTACCATCTAAAAGTTTGCCGTGATAAACCGCCATACCGGCTACACGTCCTATAAATTTAAAATAATTTAAATGCTCCTCGTTGCACAATCCAGAAAATGGGTTTATTTGTAACGTATAATTGTCCCTAAATTTGAAAATTAATTAAAACTAATTAAAATAATAATAAAAAAATACATTGCTGAATATTCAAATAAACCATAATAAGGATTGAACATTTCTTTCGATAATAAATAGAACCATTCTCTAGCTAAACCGCCGTAATCTAAACCAACTTCACCTTCGAATTCTATCCATAATTTGGTTTTTAATAATTCGACTTTCGGTACGGTTGTTATAACCCGAAATGAATCCTCTAGAATATTTCTACGTCGTACTTTAATTTCGAATTTATTCGGTACATTATTCTACAATTTTTTTAAAAATTAAACCCAAATTAAAGAAATTATAACACTTACAGGTTTCCTCAATTGTGTCTTCATATATTCATATTTCCGTTTATAATCTCTTGAATATGGAATAGCAGGACCGGCGATTTGTGGATTCGATAATCTTGGATCCTCCCATTGTGTAGTTCTTGTATCTTAAATTTGATTTATTATTATTATAGTATTATTTAGTATTAATTGAAAAATCATACTGTGATCGATAAAAAAGATACGTCCATCTGAATGTACACGTTCCTCCCAACCTTCAGGTAATGGTCCTAAATCATCGTCCGGTTTTCGATTGATTGGTGGTGCTGTTTGTTGACTTGGATTTGGACTAGCTAGACCAGTACGTGGATCAACCCATGATGTTGTTTTTGAATTATGATCAATGAAAAATAAACGACCATTCGGTGCTACTTGTACACTCCAACCAGATGGTAGACCTTCTGATAATAATTCTAAATTATTCGGTGTTGTACTATTACTTGTTGTTGATATTGTTGATTCACGTCTAGATGAAGCATTCGATAAACTATCTGTATGATCTTCACTCTGCAATCAAATTATCGAATTTATTTAACTTGTAAATAACACAAAATTCTAAGCAATTAAATGATAAATATTAAAAATTTAAAATAAATATAAGAATTGTGCAGCGTTTTATTGTAATTATTACTATAAAGCTTTAAAATAATAATAATAACAAACAACAACAAGGATTAACAACAAAAATAAAACTTGAAGCAATTATTCAGTCTCATTATCTTCTACCAACCTCATCAGACGTATCAACAATTTGAAAATCATTGTTGTTGTTGTTAACACGTGATCCAAAAACACATTGACATCGCAATTGATATTCGGGTTGTTCAATTGAACTACGCCGACTACTTGCATTACTCTCCTCAGATGCGTTATATTCCGAATCGTTTGCCTCTTGTTGTTGTTGTTGTTGTTGGTCTTGTTGTTCAGAATTAGTTGTATTAACTAAAGTATCATCATCATCGGTTTCAACGTCAACCACACGAATTTCTGGTATTGTATTATTACCATTATCATGATTAATATTATCATTAACATTATCATCACCATTATTATGATTATCACCATCACCAATTGTCAAGTTAGTAGTTGATGTTAATATCGGACTACTAACCATCAGCTGAATATTTAAGCATGCAAAAACAATGAAATGGCTTCATGCAGCACTAAATCTAATTGTATATATAATTCAGTAATCCATTCAATTTAACAAATTTCAATTTAATTAATTAAAATTCCAATTAACAAACTAGTTAAATTGAAAGTTCACCACAAGAAATTAACAATTAGTTCATCAATTATTAGATTAGTTAAAGAATTGAACACAGATAGAATCGATGAAGGAATATATAAACTCACCCTAGTATTTGTTTCAGCAATACTATTTTCATCTTCGGCACTAATATGATAACGACGTCCGAAATCGGCAGCTTGATCAATAGTTCGCTGTTCTTCTAACTGACTATTTTCAATAACTCTAAATATACAAATTAATCAATTATTGGATTATTAATTAAATAAATTAACGCACCTCGATGTTGGACGTTCCCATTGTGTTGTACGTGCTATATGATTAACATAATAAGTTCTACCATTAGCATCCTGTCGTTCCTCCCAACCTGGCGGTAATGGTGATTGTGCCTCCGGTGGATTTGCATACACAATCTACAACCATTTAATCAATTTGGAGCAATTTAAAAATTATTTTACCAAAATTTGAACCTCGTAGCTCATCTGGAAGTCAAGTCATTCTAGAATAAAATTGAGAAAATCGAAATTGTTTTTCGGCCAACTTCCGCTGAGCTACACGGTTCAAATTATCTTTAGATAATTCCCCATAAATTGTATAATTAAACATACATTAGCCATTGTTTCTTCTCGTCCTTCACCACTAACAAATTCCCAATCGCGTTCATCTCGTGTTGTTTCCTCTTGTTCAACGACCGAAGGCACAATACTATCATGCAAGAAAGCATGATAAACTTCAAGATAACCACGAACTCTTGAACGAACACTATATAGTAGTAATTAATTAAAATTATTTCAAATATAAAATAATAGAAAATAAACCTTCTTGGTCTCAATAAATATTTAACGGTTGATATATTTCGTCCTTCTTGTTCTTTAGGTAAATTAACTAATGTCACCTCAACCATACCAAGAAAATCATCGCGCGTTAAACGATTCTCATCGAAAACTTGTAAGATTAATTTATGTTCAGCCGGTTTGACCTTTAGAAATAAATTTATAGAAAATGTGGTTTTAATCGAATTAAATTTACCCGAAATATGAATTCTTCCTGCCATTCTGGATCTAGCGTCTAAAATAAATACAATTTATTATTAATTATTTATCATTGTTTTAAATTGTTATAGAATTATCGAAAGCCGAATACTTGAAAGTGCTATAATCACCAGGTTTCAAGCTATTTTCGGCTAGTGTCAATATTTTTAAATGGTAATAAAGATTGAATTTTAATTCGATTAGGATTAAAATTCTATATTTACAGTTTAAAAAAATATTAACAAGAAACCTTATTTTATTTGATCGATCAATTAAATTTCTATAAACGAAATCATATTCCGGCTCCAATTTTATAAAGCAAACCAGGATAACCCACTTAAGAATACAGTTATGTTGTAAAATTCGACTACAAAATTTGAATAAACGATAAGACCATATGGTACCCATTTACGCATTAAAACAAAACAAATTTAGCTTATTTTCCCATAAAATTAAACATGAATAGAGCTAACAATTTTACCCCTTTAACTCCTACAAATTCAATCTGTTATAATTGGAAATTGTTGAAAATTAAACCTGGGATTTCTCCAATTTTACAAATTATTTTTTATATATAAACCCCCATTATCGGGTCATATTAAATAGAGCATTGATCTCGAGAGAATTAAATTTATCCGAAATTAAGCTAATAATCAATAAATTAATTGAAGAATCTCGTGTCAAATCGCCATTATCACCTACTATAAAACCAATACTAGTGATAAATTTCCCGGTAAATATTTACGAAAATATTGTCTTTAAAATTAATGATTTCAATTACGGAAATTAAGCGAAATGTCAACAATCCAACTAATCTCTTTAAACATTAACAGATTGAAAAATATAAATAAATGATAAAATATATAGGTGAAAACATATTTGTTTCATATCACTAATCGCGCGAATGAAAAATAAAGGCACATACGTCGTTGATCGGTTCTGACGTAGATTAATTATGATTATAATTCAAAGAAATCAATGGGTTATTTCGCTGAATTGCATATGATTTCATCATTTAAATAGATTTAATTTTAAGAATTTGATTTAATCCTCGATATTTCTAGATAATAATTTATTCTTAGAACATACTCGTTTTCTTGTTTTCGTTAAAACCGAATCAATCGTCTCATCTCCATTGATGGTATTCAAGTCGACTCTCACGTACGGATCACTGGAATAAAAAAAACAGAAATCATTCGTAATTAATTAGAGGAATTGAGGAATTATTGATTCTGTTTCGTATCAATTAGACGCAGAATAATTCCAATATCGACCTTGTCTATTATATGTCTAATGATGTAATGAACATTAGAAAAAATAAATTGTAATTAAATTACATAATTGATTCTCACCTAGCGCCGAAGATGTCTTTTTTCATCAAATTCTTCGCACGAACTATACGCAAACGTAGCTTGCTGGTAGGCTCCTCGGTCTGAAATTAAAACCAATTAATAAAATCGAATTGTTTCGAGTTTAATTCGAAAATAATCCAGTTGAATTAGCGAAATTCCCCAACAAATTCTAGCGATAATCGAATTGAATTAATTGATATTTCTTACATATCCATCGAGTCCGACCTGCGGGACATATCCGAAAATGTTGTCGGATGCCATTTATACGGAAAAAATTGGTTAAAAACTCGTACAATTGTTAATTAGAAAAATCGACGGAATTTGTAATTTTTTATAAAAATTCACATTTATTTGAATTTTTTTTGACGAAAATCACAGCCACAAACGCAAACGCACTAATTTAACTTTTTTTTGAAATAATTCGTTTCCGTTCTTGATTAAAATCGAAAATTAAATTACAGAAAAATGTTGCAAAAGAACTGTCAAAATTCGTTGACAAACCATCATGTCTGCCATCATTCGTATTATAGGGGAATTTGTTGACAGGATGGCAGCAATGAATTATTGCAGATGTAAATTAACAGATATCCCATTATTATGTGCCCCTCTAGAAATTTGTAGGTTATATAAGAATTGCGCCACTATTCTATCGATGATTGTTTAATTTAATTATTAAAATTACCAATTGGGCTACACAGGAGGATCTTCTGGAACGGTGCGCGAGCGACGTAACTGATAACGATCTCAATCTGTTGCTTAAAGAATTACTTCGACTCCGATTCGAACTGGTTGCGACAATAAAACTGTGTCTTCTCTCTGATGAAGGCATCGCGTTCTTGTTAAACTATTTAAACAATAAATTTGAAAAAACTAACATTATTTTAAAGAGACTTGTTATCATCACATATCAGCTAGCGTGTTGGCAATCATTAAAAAACACCCAATAACCGAATCAATTAAAAAAAACTACAAGTGAAAGTGAACATTATTTAGAACCGAGGAAAACTAGTGAGAAAATAAACACAAACGGTATATACACACTGGTTTAAGACGGTTTTTTCGTGTTGAACAGATTACAAATTTTCTTTATTTGATTGTTATCTTTGCGAAACAATTAAGTGATGGCGTATTCAAACAACTTTAGCTTATCTAAAGTTTTATAAATTGATAAGAGTTGATAATTTTATGAGGATTTAACAAAATTTTACACTCGAACTCCACCATCTGTTCGTCTACTGTTAAAAATAATCGTTGCAATACACCAACTATTCGAATTTCCAGTTATAATTCTTCATATTGTCTAATTAACTACCGTTTTATATCAAAATGACGATTATTAGATTTAAGTATCGTTAATGGCGGCTTTATTATACATTAAAATATTGAAAATACAGAATTTAATTAGTTTTATTTGATTATAATAATTAATACTAGCCCATTAAATAAATAATT
The DNA here is from genome assembly GCA_013841215.1 of Hycleus cichorii. NCBI lineage: Eukaryota > Metazoa > Arthropoda > Insecta > Coleoptera > Meloidae > Hycleus > Hycleus cichorii. The sequence goes on from JACDRQ010000173.1 coordinate 87,445, forward strand.
GTATCCTTTTCTAATAAAATCCAACAAGGTCGTAATTAACAATTAACATATCAATAACCTCGAATAACGTCATTGTTGACTAAAGGTCGGATTCGACGTCACTCTTATTTTCCTTTGGATATTTTAAAACGACTGGCTCGATAATTATTCTTAGATTTTTGTGGTCATTATTGTAGAGACACGTTATATTGGTGCTACAAATAACGGTTGAATTGACGTTTTACAGGTTAGGTAACTGTCAGTTAGTTAACCTAGAAAATCTGCGCGGTCTATTGTGATTTCTTCAATTGTTATATGGATTTTGACGGGAATTTGACTCATATGACCACGAGATTTCTGCAGAGAGCTTCCCGTTCTATGTCTACAGTTTGGAACGGGTAAATCGCATAAAAATCACTTAAACTCCACCGATTTTGTAATGTTTCATTCAATGTTTTAGTTTTTTAACAATGGCAACAAACGAAAAGAATCCGAAATTGATACAGAAAATTGGTACACACGATGGTGTGTTCCATTGCGATGAAGCATTGGCTTGTTATATGTTGAAACAATTACCGGAATATCAAAATGCTGATATTGTTCGTACACGTGATTTAGATGTGGGTTTTACCGTTGATTTTCGTATAATTTTCGAATAATTGAGTCAATTTTGTAGGTTCTACGGACTTGTGATGTTGTAGTCGATGTTGGTGGCGATTATGATCCGAAAACGAATCGATTCGACCACCACCAACGCAGTTTCGAGGAGAGTCTATCAACAGTACGACCCGATTTAGCCAAAAATAAATTTATCAAGTAAACAACGTTGAATTTGTTTTATAGTTAAATTGTTACATTTTTTTAGATTAAGTTCAGCTGGTTTAGTTTTCGCCCATTTCGGTTTGGAAGTAATTTCGGAAATTTTAAAAAACAACAATCTAACATCGATTCTATCACCGGACGCTTTGAGCCATTTATTTTTGTATATTTACGAGGGTTTCGTCGAAGAAATGGACGCTATTGATAACGGTGTACCGATGTGTCCGGATGGCAAGCCGCGATATCGAATCAATACGAATTTGAGTGCGCGTGTACACCGTTTAAATCCCGAATGGAACGCACCGATGCAAGAATCAACAGATGAATTATTCGAAAAAGCCATGAATTTAGCTGGTGGTGAATTTAAAGAGCGTGTAATTGAAGTTTGTAATTCCCCAATAATAATTGTTTTTTTTTAATTAATTTAATTGAATCGAATTCTAGGCAGCTACAATTTGGTGGCCGGCTAGACAAATTGTACGCAATTCGATTGAACAACGCCATAAAGTTCATGGATCGGGTGAAATTGTTTTATTAGACGGCCGGTGTCCGTGGAAAGACCATTTATTGGCTTTAGAGGAAGAAATGGGGATTGCTGATCAGATTAAATTCGTTATTTTCCACGATAGGAATAATTCGTGGCGGGTACAAGCGATTCCCGTTCAACCCGATAGTTTCGTGTGTCGGTACGTTAATCCTACTGCCATTTTATTATAAAGTCGATTATGATTGATATTAATATTTCTATAGAGTCTTTTTACATAAAGATTGGAGAGGTGTTCGTGATGATAAATTATCAGAAGTCGCCGGTATTCCCGATTGTATATTTTGTCATGCTACTGGTTTTATCGGCGGTAATCGTACGAAAGAGGGCGCAATTCAGATGGCTTTAAAAAGTTTGAAAGCTTCGCCTGTTGATCGAGAATAGTGGATTTTGAATAAAACAATTTAAGTGCTAAATTATCGTTGATTATGCCTTCAAACCATCCGTTCCCTCTAGTTTCTCATCAAAAATGAGTCGAACTTGGTCTAAATCATTCGTATTTATTTTCAATGATGGTATTCTCTAACTCTTCGTTGCCATGACGACGTTTTCAATTACCTGTTTTATTGTCTTTTATCAGCTGTATTAAAGGAATTGTAAAGGGCGATATAGTATAAAGTGAGTGTCAATCACCAACGTTGCCGTGGTAACCAGTCGCCAAAAAGTTAGAGAATATGACTGATTGTTTGATTTAAGCATTAGAAGTCGATGCAAAAAGTGGAAACTAATGGACGATTTCTCGGCAATTTTTTAATGAAAATTCAAGTTCATTAATGGTATTCTCTAACTTTTTAGTGATTCGTTACCATGACAACTGTCTTATTGTCTTTTTTCAGTTATGTTAATGCAATTGTAAAGAGCGAGGTTTGTGCAAAATGATTGCCACTCACCAACGTTGCCATGGTAACCAGTTGCCAAGAAGTTAGAGAATATGACTGATTATTTGATTTAAGGGACAAAAAGTGGAAACTAATGGACGATTTCTCGGCAATTTTTTAATGAAAATTCAAGTTCTTGGGCTTGTTTGAAAGAGAATTTCAAGCTGCATAAGATGGAGGAATAGTTATACCGAATGGAAATCTAGAAGCTTGTTTTTTTAAGATTTTCCAATCGATCTGGTAGTTTGCCCGAAATTTACAAATTTCCCTATAATTTTCCACGAATTTAAAAAAAAAATCGATATTCGGCCTCTATTATGTGTAAGTTTCCAGAAAATGGGAAGAACCTTTCGGGTTGATTAGAAAATTCCTTAGATAATTGGAAAGCTCTCTCAATTTGCTATCGATATATCGAGGAAATTCAAAAAGTCCACCCAGATTTTCGTTGCAAATCAAAATTTCCACCATAAAATCGTTGTTATGGAGCTTGAAATGCTCTTTCGAACAAGCCCAATAACTTGAGTTTCTATGAAAAAATGAACGAGAGATCTTCGGTCAAAGTTTCAACTTGTTTAGCGACTTCTACCTCTAATTTTTCGGTGTAAATTATTTGTAGAACGATTTGTAAATTGTCGAAAATTTGTGTAAAAGAATTGTTATAATTACAACGCCATATTTTATTGTGCATACAATAATACAAGTATATACATATACACTTTTTAAACATACGTTTGGAAATATTTGGACAGAATTTAACAACAAATAACTTTTTAAAACAGTCAAACAAAACAATTATTAATTATTTTAATAACACAAGATAGAAAACTTGGATTACAATTATACAAACGCATGTAGAGTATTATCTACTAATAATATTAATTCCTTTAATTTTTACAATATTAAGATTTTGAGGCTGTTATGTATAATTATTATCATTCCTTATTATTAAAAATGTTTGACCGAAAGAGGGATTGTCTACAAATTGTTGATAATGATTATAATAGGAATTGTTTTAATTTAATCCTCTGTTACTCTAATCGCTAGAAATACACATCGAATATGGAATACGTTAACAATTTTAAATTATTTTTGTTGTTTTCGAGACATAACATTGCCGCAAAATCTCAAATTATGAACACACTGTCATGACACATACGGTCATAAAATCTACAAAGATTGTATTTATTTGGATTTGAAAAAAATATAAAAAGTTTGAGCTACAAGTATTGACATTTGATTAAAGATTTACAATTTCTCTTATTTTTAATATTATTATTAATTTTTTTAAAATTATTTTGATATAAAATGAGCACAACATTTTTATTTTTCATTATATATAATATAGTATTATTTTCCTTTGAGACATCATAAATGTAAAATATGACACTAATTATAATTTAACAAGGAATATTTTAATAAAAAATAACTCACTCAATTCTAGATTCGAAGAAATCTGAAGTTTACAGTGAGATAGTTCGATAGAGCAAGTTTGAAGAGTACAGAAAACGAGATATGTGAACGAAAATAACACAGTTAGTATCGATAACAATGAAAGAAAAATAACGTTAACGTCAGGTACGGATAGGGAACGGTTTCTTAAATTTTTTGGCGAAATTATCGAATTACAGGAAGAAAGCTGAGAGTTGGTGAATTTTTGTACATAAAACCGTTGATTTTTGGAGGAACAGAAAGCGCATTTAATAATACATTAATTTTATGTATAGCTTATTGCATACTACACGTCCCCTCTACAAATGGTGATGCAATGGGGTTAATATTTAAATATTTGGCAAAATCTATTTTGAATCAAACATTTACAAAATCCAAATCAAATTATTAAGAAATAAAGCAACGAAAATTAACGCAACAGAAATTCTGAGCCAATTCTCCAATTGGCCGGGAATTTCTCCATTTAGGGTAATTTGTTAGCCTATTTACAAATATACAAGCATTTTTATACTAAAAATATGTTACATGACACTTTTACTAAGCTCAACTATTTTTCAATTAGTTTTTTTGATATTCCAATGTTGGCACAAATGAAATTTTTGTGTTTTTTCGAAAATACAGGCACACATTTATGCTAATCTCTTAATTATATTTCATATAGTTATCAACATCATTCGATGATTTCTAAACGATAAAGAGAATTGTGTTTTGAAGTGAGAAATGAAATAACACTAAAAATGCGAATTGAAATGAGATTTCGTTATAAAATTTTCAACTTTGAAAGACCACAGCAATATTCGTGATTTTTGTGTTTATTTTGTAATTTACAAGAATGATTGTTCTCAAATCACACTGAAACGATTTAGTGTCAAGTCACATATATTGTTCAACACAAAACTTTATTAATTACGAATTTAATTCAATTTAAATTTAAACTAATCGAACTGACAGACATTTCGCACATTTAACAGTATCACAAGTAAATGCCTCTTCGAAATTTACATCTATGAGTATGTCTAGAATTTTTGCTTGATTTCAGTTTGATTAGGCCGTATTTAGAGTAATTTTCGTACGTATCAAAGATTTTTAAAATCAGATTGATATGGGACCTGCCAAACGGGCCGAATCGCCGGCTATCTATCCGTTTTTACAAATAAAATAGTGCCCGTTTGCGGCAATAACCTGAGTCTTTCACTACCAATTTGCGATCGTTTATTACTTTAGTTGAGTTTATTTTGAGTTTAACTAGCGAAATTTGAGCAAAACCAATTCGTTTTAATCATAGATTGAGTGGAGATTGGATTAATAGAAAAAATGCCTGTCAATTCTGGATAGGTACATTACATATTATTTTAACAACAGTTAATTGATAGGTCTGAGCACCTGATCCTAGACTATCCACCAAGTGGCCCAGTCTGAGCATTGGTCGGGTACTCGTAGAGGCGCGTTTCCATTCAAAAAATCATTCGAAAATACAAGTACACCAATGATTATGATTATTAATTATCATATACTTATGTTTTGGAATGAGGTGTAAACATATTGGAAAACATATATATAAACGATATTTTTGTTCGTTTATCGTATATAAATATAAAACATCCAACAGTGATCCGATATATATATGCATAAAAGGGTGGTTTTTGTGGTGGTTGATAAGCGACTTATAATCTAATTGTCGGCTTGTCTTCGACACCGTCACACATAATAAAAACATCAATTTACATAAATGATTAACGGATTGTCATTATAATTATTCTCCTTTATTAGAATCATAATTGGCGTAATTATGATTGAGAAAAATCGAAACCAAGAAACACCCCCGAACGAGTACCGACCAATCTAAGCTAAATTATCATTAATTATTATTAAATACATACAATAACATGTACAAATATTTATTATATTCAAGTATTATATTTAATATAAATAGATTCATAGTAATAGACTTTTAAAAAGATCACAACACAGAGTTAAACGGTGATCGGCACCAAGTTCGTCGTCTATACCGATCGCAATTCCAAGACAAAACCAACAAGAATCGCTTAATTCGCCTCGAATTTATCCCAAATTAATTCGAAATTGTTTGAACGAAAATCGGACAAATCAAAATTTGAGCAATACAGAAAGACGGAATAATGATTTTGTTGGTTTCTCTCGATCTATACGTATAGTTACGGCCTTTATTGATATTTGCTTTAATTTCCCAAAAATTTGTTTTGTGTTATTGCTCAATATCTGTTTGTAAACGAAAACTAAATGAGCGTCGTAATTGTATTTTGAAATTGTTGTTATTCGAAAATAATCAAACCCAAAGACAACCCATTCTCTTTCCGATTATTGAAATGAGCACGAAAATTCATAACTATCTATACCAGGTTTATTGTTGGTATAATAATAATAATAGAGCTTTACGTTACGGAATTTTGGGGGTAACGTAAGCGTAAATAGTAGTAGTGTCTCACTCGACATTCGAAAAGGCACTAACGTTACGGTCATTGTAACGCAACACAACCCCTATAATAAATATAAATCTCTGTTTAAATATGTGGATTGCATTCTCTCTTTTTTAATTTTTTTATACAACTAAACTATTTTAATATTCTCCCATTTTTACTACAATTCTTCGCTAAAATTCATCAAATTTACACATGTCTTTTTAAATGTTTTTTCTCTGTTTCTATGTAATAAAACCTATTATTATCTATTCTTATTATTTATTATAATTATTTATTAGACTTAATTTACGTGTTTAAAACAGTTTTGATCTGATGAAATTTTGATTGCCCTTAAATCTGTTTAAATTTTCCTCCTATTTTGATTCATTTACAATGATTATGATTTTATAGTATTTCAAATAAAAGGGATTTAAATTTACTACTAAGTGTTACTAAACGGACTTGGCACGGAAAGTTCCAAACTTGTACATGACGTTGGTTGTTCTTTTTCACGGCGCTTTAACGGTTCTGCATCCGGTGGACGATGGGATTTCATATGGGCACTACGACTTTTGATTTTTGTAAACACCCTAGTCGTTGGACAAAAACAAAAATGCATAAAAATCGTCTAAAAGGTATTGCCGAACATGCTACAAGTTCGCCAAAAATCCATCTGGACGCATCGGGAACTACCCGTAAATAGAGCTGTGCGGGGCAATTGGCGCATCTTTGTGAGTTCATTAGTTAGTGAGAGATATTTGGAATTTGTCGGAAACTCGGTTAAAAACGCTTCTTTTGGGCAATGTTGCAATGTTTACTAATCAACTAATCGCCAAGTAAAAGCCGAAATTTCACCCTTAAATTTGCCTGTCTTTTACAATTATGAAGCAANAAATCCGGACGAATATTAAAGATTAAGTAACTTAAAGTTGCTGATTATTAAAAAATTTAGCCTTATTCGAAAATTTTCGCCTGAAAGTAAATAAAAGTCAAAATTTTACATGAAATACTAACGATTAAAGTATTTAAAAAGCAACCGAAATTTCGGCAGTGAACCAGCAAAATTGACAATTTAACAAGCACAATATGCAGAATTTCTGCCTCAAAGTCCTAATACTTGCTGAGATACTCGCGAGTTCCCAGAGAATATTTTAGCAAAAGTTGGACGCCTTAGCTGATCGGGAACTCGATTAAAAACGCCTTTTTGGGCAATGTTGCAATTTTCACCAACCAAGGAGCCTTGTAAAGTTGTTCATGATCGTTGCTTTGTGATGAAAATTAGGAAATTGTTCAAAAAAGCGTTTTTTGACCGACTTTCCGATAAGGCGCAAGATTCAACTTCTACTCAAATGTTCTCCAGGGGTTCTCCTATAGGTCCTCAAAATATTTCTCGAATTGCTCACCTACTAATAGAATTTATCTTGTATACTTTTGAATAATCTACCTAGAAGTAAGAAAAAACAAAATACCTAAAAATCTGGAGTTGAGGAATCTTAAAAGTCTTAACTTTCTCTTCAAAAGAATTTGCCTAAAATTGCTAATTTAGGAGCAAAGCTTGTTAAAATTCGAACGAATATTGAAGGGTAAGTGACTAAAAGTTGCTGATGAAACTACATAAAAGTCAAAATTTTACACGAAATACTAACGATTAAGAAGTGACTGAAATTTCGACAGTTAAACAGCAAAATTCGATAGAAATTAGCAATTCAACGTGCAGAATTTTTGCGTCAGACGGCATTTTCAATTGCCCCGGCCCTGTCGGTATATGCCCAGATAGATTTTTGTGCCCAATTGTCAGCAACAAGTCATGTATGTCCGATGATCGGTTCTGTTTCTTTTTCTTTTTTTAAATGTTTGTTGTGACATGCTCACGTGCAATATAAAAATTGGCTATCACTATCAGAGATCTATAGATATGTCTCCAGTATAGCAAGAGAGTTGGCTGCACAAATTCAAACTAAATTATTTAAATAAAAATGGTTGTCTAATTGTAAAAGAAATAGGAAAATAACATAATAATAATCGAAAAATTGCATTAATCATGCTACGATAATGGCTATACATATACATTGATTGAAATTGAAATTTGATAACTTTAAAGATAAGAGAGTACCTTCTAGAAATTTGAAGATATATCGGCATTAGGAAATTAATTAAAAGAAAGAAATCGGAAGTAAACTAAAATAAAAATACCTTAGTCCGCTCACTGGATGTTGTAGGAAATATATAATAATAACAATAATAATAACGATAGTGTTAGCACGTAAGCAGAGGACGCAACACACCGATCATTTACCTTTTCTCGTCTTATTTCTATTGTTGATTTTGGTTGTACACTTACTTCCCGCATATCTTACAAGGATAATCTTCAGTTGAGTCAGGATGACAAACAGATGAACTTACTATAGGGGCACGTTTGTCCGTATTTAAATTCGATGGTGTCGGTGAATTACGGGCGGTACCCCCATGGATGCGTATATGCCCATTTAGAGCTGCACGCGAATTGAAACTCTAACATATCGAATGAAGATTTACTAAAATATTTTTGAAATTATTTAGATTACATACGGCTGAACAATCGGGGAATTCGCACGAGAAATGTCTTGTTTCTTGTACCGGCATCGGTGAACCACTTTCAACAATCTATAACGAAAAATGGCGGAAATTCGGAAAATTGGATTATTTCAGTATTCACCCCTAATAATTTGGCATCTGGATACGGTTTATCATCCATATCGTTCTCCATTACTTTCAAATTATTCCTCCGTTCGCGGAGATGTTTCAATTTACGATATTCATCAATGCAGACTTTCTTCCAAACGTAATAAAACTGTACACATTGTTTTATTGTTTTTGTTCCAATCTAGAAAGATAACAATAAATATTCGATTATCGGATAATCAAATTATTACTTCTTTCGCAATACTATTGAAGTCTTTTTCATATTTTATCAAAGCTTTATGGAAGATCTCCGTTTCTGCTAGTGTCCATTTGTCGCTCTCATTGTACGAATATCCCAACAGTGGATGGTCGGAGGGTAGTACCGGTGATGGTTGCATCAATTTCAACATTGCCTCCTTTAAAACGATCGATTTCTAAATGAATTTGCGTTAATTATCGTTATAATTACGTGTATATTTCCACTGCATAGATGCAACAAATGCATGGCGTATTCTTTATTCCGTCCACCGCCGGGGACTGCAGCACAGCACGCGAATTCCAAGTACATGTCAACTGCACATATTCAATGCTAACACAAACCTGTTGAAATCGCCACTGGGTGGCTCAAACAACAAGCAATAATTTTGGTATTAAGTGGGATTTTATAGAAAGCCAAATCGAAATTAGCGAAAATTAAAGATTAAAAATGGTAATAATCACCTTCATTATCGGTACAATTGTTGATAATACCGGGGTCCCATAGAAGGTCCTCATAAGTTGGTTCGGGATTATGTCGATTTGGGGATGATGTAAAAGAAGGAATATTACATTGGAATTGTGGCCCCACGTTTATATGTGGTGTGGAATCACTTTCTGGAATTGGATCACTGTTCCAATTACTGGAATCTTCATCTATAAATTAACCAAATTGCCATCGTTTTATTCTAAAATTTAATTAGATCGTTTTTAATTACCTGATTTCGGTTTTAAATTTGCATATAATCCGGTACTAGGCCGTTGTGGATTTAATATCGGCTGTGGCGTATAACGGGCGAATCCTTGTGGTTTGCTTCTTGTAGCTCGCAATTTCGATTGGTGGAAAACTGGTAGTTGTAACGGCTCAGTTCGAGGCCGTTTTCTAGAAACTTTAATCGGACTCGCTGGAATCCTTATAAATTTACTAAAATCAAAACAAATGTAAAGAAATTAAACCCCAAATATTCCAACTCACGTTGTCGGACTAAGGAATACATCGTTGTTATCGTCTTTCTTTTGGTCGTTTATTTTAGGCCTTGTTATAACTTGTTTCGTTGGTATTGTAACAGTCTTTAAAACTTTATGGAATTTCTGGTCTTTCTCGTCTTGATTTGTTGTTTGTACTAATGATGTGTTCGTTAAAAGAACGTTCTTTGCCTGCAACGTATTGCCGCCAGTTTGAATAAATTTAATTTCACCGTTTGTATCGACAAGAATGCCGGCAAAATTTGCACTGTTCAAATCTAATATGCCATTATTGCTGATTACTTTCAACGGTACACCATTGAATTCGAATTTCTTTCTTGTTACAAAATCTTTAGGACTGCTCGACAATAACGGATCATCCGAATTTGGCATCATTTGCGATTGCAATGTATAATGTGGCGATAATGGAAACGACACGTTATTCGCCGATGAAGTGAATGTTGTTGATGGATGTGGTGATGGTACTGAGGTACTTACAATATTCGATAAAGGAGACGGGACTGGAGTTAGACCAACTGATAAGGGAGATTGTGGTGTTGGTGAATTCGTTAATGGATAAATATCATTTGGGATACTTTCGCCGGGCAGGACTTCTTCTAAGGCTTCTTCAACAGCAGCCGAACTCGACATGGTTGATGTGAAGAAAGCTGCCGATAATGGTGAAGAAGCTTGTGGTGGTTCATCAACACCCCGTTCGATGACTTGGCCGAATTCCTGTTTCGGCGATACCATTGGTAGAAGTGAATTTTGGCCAAAACAGGGACTTTGGCCCTCATGGCTAGCAGGAGGTGTGGGGTAGGCGAAACCGGGTGAATCGTGCCGTATTAACGGACTTTGTAGTGGTGATTGAGCTGTTAGGGAAGTGTGCGGTGATTCTGTATATTGAGCTGGTGATTGAGTTTGATAGGAGGGTGATGGCATATCTAGATTTGTTGTTGAATGGAACGTACTGAATTCGGCTAGACTTTCAGGTAGTGGTGAATCAAGAACTGCTTGTAGTTCTTGATTAACCGAATGGTTTGATTGTACAACAGCTTCTTGTAAATTTGTGTAATCTTCTAAACTGATATCTTGCAATTGTTGTTGTTCGTTTTGATCTTGGAGTAGATTATCAGTTTGGAATTGAATTGAGGCTAGTTGATGGGGATCAACTCCTTGCAACAGCATTGTATCTTGTACTTGTGTAAAAACCTCATCCTGTAGACTTGGCGATAGATATCCCCCATCTTCGGATTGGTAAGTAACTCCAGTTAATGTGAACGAGTCATTCGATTGGAATTGAATGATTTGCGATGTAGATTGTCCAGGATCAGAGGTAGTACGTTTGACAGTCATTTTATCTCGTTTCAATATAAGATCAGCTAGAGCTTCAGCTTTTTGTTGAGTACTAGTTTGATTTGTGGCTGTTGTTGTTGTTACAGTAACTGATCGAGATGTATTATTGAAAGCTTCTGCATCGGAATGTCTTCTAGCTTTTTCTGTTGTTTGTTGTGACGGTGGTGGTGGTGCTGCTGGTACAACAAAAGACGTAATTTTCGTGTCCAAATCATTTGAATTTACTGAGGAATGCACAGTTAATGGAAACAATGGTGGCGCTGTTGGTTTCGTATTGTCCGTATCGCCGACGTTATTCGCTGACTGTGGATTTGTAATCCGCTTATTGATGATTTTCTCTTCAATCAAAGCTCGAACACTCACTGAAGCTGTTTGTAAAGGTGGTCCGTTGACATCCTTTTTCTCACACTTTTTATTTTCCGAATCCTAAGATAAAATCAATGCCATTTTAATTACCTACCCACCTACCTATAATTTCAATAGAAATTTAAATACCTTTTTAAAATAGCCCCCATGCAGCCGCATATGGCCGTTTAAGGCTGGGATATTTTTAAATTTTCTATGACATAAATTGCATTCAACCGGTTTCGGTTCGGCTTTGTTATTCGTTATATTGGTGGTAGTGGCGGTGGTGGCGGCGGCAGCGCCAGTGGATGATGAGGTAGCAGCCGGGGATGTTGATGGGGTGGTTGTTGTAACTTTCGCCTGCGGACTCGTAGCGCTTCCACTTGTTTTGTTTGATGAAGTCTGTTGCGTCTGTACATACAACAAGACTTCAATGAAATTTTTTTGAGCTAATTAACTCGCCTCATTTTACATTAAAATAAACAAGCCGTATGCGGCTATATTTTATAATCGATTATTGTTGCGGGATAAAATTTAGAATTTTAATGAAAATATTTAATAATAGATTGGCGTTTTAACAGTTTTCAGGCTGCATGGATTTAAATAAATTAACATTAATCGTACTGACCGATAAACAATTGTGCATTTTTACGCATGACGGCCACAATTTGGACGTTTAAACGATAAAAATCATGGCCGTTTGGAGTTTATATAGCAAATTTTGGATACCGGTGGAAATGGAGGATATCTTTATAGCACTTTAGCTAGAAATTTAGGGTAAATGTTGGCAATATGTTTTACCTGTCCGAAAACGGAGTAATAATAGTTTGTCCAGAAACGGTCCATTTTATGGAAAACATTAGTCACTTTGTTACACTACACAGTATACACTTTAATAAGGTGGTTGGACTACTAAATTTGATAAATCATAAAGGGGGTTGAATCTAGACGGTAATCACCCTAGTGTCGTTTAAAATAACTGGATTTCGAGTTCTACTAACCCTATTTTGATGAATAACCGAAATCGTTATAAATTTGAATTAAAATTGTTTAATTTTGCGTTAAATTTGAATAAAATCGTTAAATCTCCCCTGGATTCCATCGAATAGATGGATTGTTAAAGGCCAAAGGCCAGCAAGTTCTCACACACAACAACTCTACTTTCTCATAGAAACAACGATTTCTCCCCTATTAACTTGGCTTTGATCAACAAGAAATTTTCGAAATTCATTTCTGTTTGTTAATTAGAGATTTTCAACAGTAGAAAAGCTTTAATACAAACAAACTTTGTCAGTTTTAATCGTATTAATTCCCATAGCGCCAGTCCGCTAATTGGAGGGTTCGTGTTTGATTTGGGTTTTTTCTAATAGTAAACCTGCTACTGAATACAACTATAAGTAATAGTGAGGGCGCCTGTATTAATTCATTCTCACCGTTTTCCAATTAGTAGAATTATGGTTGAAATTCTAGATGATTAATTACAGGTCAAACTAATTAAAAAGCTAGAAAGATTGTAGAAATCGATTATTTTCCGCCGTCTCCTAACTTTGTTTCCGAATATTTTGCTTCGCGTTTCGATTCTCGTAAAACACAATTTGTTTTATTTATTTTAGATTGAAAGTTAAAAGTTCTTGCAGTTTCATTCGGCTGTTCTATTTAGTTGTTCGTTCAGTCGTTCTCTATACTACGCAAACTTCTCTAATTATTTGTTCTAGTTGTAGAGATGAAAAGAGAGGAAATTCGAATTTTGTTAAAAAGTAACAGCTAGTTTGTTCTCTTATAACTTCGTCTGGGTATCGAACCAAACGAAAACTTTCCCAGTAGGACTACACAAATTTTCATTGGTTTCAAACTTGCTATTATTAAATATAAGAGCGAGAATTTTATTATTGGAAATTTCCTAATTGTAACGAGAAATTTGAAGAATTTAATACAAATTTCGACGTTCTTTATTCATTTATATGCAGAAAGTACGCCATCAGAACTAATTGGGAGTGTAATTCGGTTTGAGTTGAGGGTAATTATTGAATAAAGCAACTCTTTACATTCGAATAGACCACCTACCATTTAATTTATAGAATCAACTAGGTCGTCTATTTATTTTAATGAAACTCGATGTTTTCGTATGGAAATTGAAAAACTAGACTCACCGTTGACGTCCATATTCTTTGAACTTTCACGGGTGTTTTGTTGGCCGGCTTCGTAGTCGGTTTGGTTGTTGTTTTATTAACCGATTGAGATTGTCGTTGAGTTTGCTCCATTATATGATGGATTAAATCCAATTGTTGTTTAGTAAGACCGTCATTATTGCCGCCATTATCGCCCTATAAATTCATATAGAAAATTTATTATAAGATCTTGTAATTTTTCACGATTTTCGATTCTGTATCAACGTCTAAGAAGATTCATTTTTGAAATATTACACCACTTAAGATACGCTATTATATTGACATAAACTGTACAATTTTTCTTGTGCGACTTAATATTTAAAAATGATTGTTCTCGAATCGGGTGAAAAATGGCCTAATGCTCCCCAACATTATTACTGGGATTACCTCAATTCTACCTCAATTTTTCAAGTATTATAAATTGTTTCCGGTTTGTATTTAGAAATATGATTTTCCGAGTAGATTCTCTAGATAGAATTTCAACCGCGTTTGTGTTAAGTAAATACAAAGTAAATACCTTTGCCGGTTCGGTAGCTAGAAGCTGTTGTAGTTGACTTTTGCCATTCGTATTGGTTGTTGTAGATGAGGCCGTTGGTGGTGGTGCATATTGAATACAACTGGAGCCGTGCGGGGATGCTGCATCACCTGCAGCCGCCCCCTGTGCTGGTGACATTGTCGTAGTGTTGACAACAGTTGTTGTCGTTGTTGTTGTTGTTATTGTTGATGATGTTGTTGTTGTTGTTGTAGCTGTTGAACTATGATGATTTTCTGTATGTCGCCGTAATGATCTGGCATCACAATAACTCTTCCCACAACCCTCAGCTTTACATTCGTACGGTTTTTTATTACGATGTGTCAACATATGACCGTTACTATAATGAAAATTTCGAATTTAATTTCGTTGAATTTAACTCTCTCAATTGACTTACAGATGGTCTTGTCGTTTGAATGCTTTACCGCACATTGTACAAACATATTTTCGTTCATCGCTGTGTGTTAGTTTGTGTTTGGCCAATGCTGAAGCATTACCGAATACTTTAGCGCAAACCTAAAAACAATAAAATTATAGGATTGTGGAATTGTTACACAAATTGAAAATTACAGAATGATAATAATAACGACTGCAAAATAATAACAACAGCAATAATAACAACAGTAATGTTTGATTGTATGCTCATCTAGAACAATACATAGACAAAGCTAATTCCATTTACTGTTGTTGTCCGACCAGATGCCATGATGAAATGTTATAATACACATTCTCAAAGTTTCGTAGAGCATATGATTCGCGTTTAATATATTAAAAGCCACCCCTAAACGACAACAACGTGAGATACTCCCTTCTTTTCTAAAATATGCAAGTTTTGCAAAGACAAATCTTACATTACGATCACAATAACTGCCCTTATTTGGCGAACAATTTGTTAATATTTTAAGAATTTATAGGAGGGTCCTGGAGTCATTTTAGCAAAATTTGGCCCTGTTAAAAACGCTTGTTTCTAACAATTCAGTGACTCAAGGATTTTTCTCCATTGCATCTCAGAATAAAATTCTTCTACCCATTCAAGAGTAAAATAGAGAGAAACGAAAAGAATCACTATTAGAAGCATCCTTAAGTCATTTGACATTGTAACTCATTTTGGAAAGTCGCTACTTGGTCAGAAATGAACGTTTTTTGACCTACTAAGATGTCCAAATTTTGCTAGAATGATCTCTAAAGACCCACCTATAGATCCTAAAAATCTTTAACAAATTGCTCGCCAAACAAGGGCAATTGCTAAAGAACTTATAACGTGAAGTTGGTCGAAAAACGCTCGTTTCTAACAACTCAGAATGACTCAAGGGTGCTCTCTATTTTTTTTTAATTTTTCTCCACTGCATTCCAGGATAAATGCAAAATACTCCTACCCATTCCAGAGTAAAATAGAGAGAAACGACAAGAATCACTATTAGAAGCATCCTTAAGTCATCTGACATTGTAACTCATTTTGGAAAATAGCTACTTGGTCGGAAATGAACGTTTTTTGACCTACTAAGAAGTCCAAATTTTGCTAGAATGATCTCTAAAGACCCACCTATAGATCCTAAGAAACTTTAACAAATTGCTCGCCAAATAAGGGCAATTGCTAAAGAACTTATAACGCGAAGTTGGTCAAAAAAACGCTCGTTTCTAACAACTCAGAATGACTCAAGAGTGTTCTCTATTTTCTTTTAATTTTTCTCCACTGCATTCCAGGATAAATGCAAAATACTCCTACCCATTCCAGCGTAAAATAGAGAGAAACGACAAGAATCACTATTAGAAGCATCCTTAAGTCATTTGACATTGTAACTCATTTTGGAAAATCGCTACTTGGTCGGAAATAAACATTTTTTGACTAACTTTCAAATGAGCTACAGGCTCCAAATTTCGCTAGAATGATCTCTATAGATCTCGCCAAATAAAGGCAACTGCCGAGTGAAACACACGGAATTGCTGTTGTTATTATGTTTGCGAATTTGTTGAAACTTCAACCGACCTGGCACTGCTGAGGCCCCTGTCGATTGGGCGAGGCGGCCTTCGGACGTGCTCTTTTCACCGTCAATTTCACAATTTCTGAGGACGTATTACTATTGTGGTTGGTTTTTTTCTCATCGGTTGTCGTTGAAACTGCAATAATTTAAATAAAATAGAAAATCAACATCTACATTCAACCAATTCAATTGGCATAGTTTGTTAGTTTAGATCAAGCGACTTGTTTAATTGATTCATCATCCGAACCGGAATTTCGTAATTTCGTTGGATGGAAGTTTGTGTCCGGAGTTTCTTCGCCAATAGATGGCTTATGGGGTGAGAGTTCGGGGTGTTATTATAGATCGCACTCAGCAGGTTGTTGTGATAAGAGAGCTAGTATAAAAATTGAGTTATGAGATGAAGTCTTCTGTTGACAATTCCCAGTGGAAATAAGTTGTTTGCGCGCACCAAACTCCACCACTCCATTACTCTATGCCGTTGCCATCGTCGCGATAGAAATGACGTGTGTCAATATCAATAAATGCTGCGATCCTGCATTTATACCGATACATAAACTAATCAAACTGTAGGCAAATCGTTGGCTCAGAAATCTTTTATATTTTATCATACAATGATTAAAGATAAACAGATAAAGTTGATTCGGCGCACCCACCAGTTTCTCCTTATCAATTACCATAAACACGATATTTCGCTTTACTTTAGAAACATTTTTAATTACAATCTTGACGTTCATCCGATGGGCGAGTTTTAATTAAAAGACGAATCTTAATGAAGAATTTTTAAGATACTATTTTATTTTCACAAACACTAATAGCTTATGCGGACGTTTTTAAAAAATATTTTTCAATTTGTTTTTGTTAATTTCCCATTGCATCGCATCGTACATTATTCAACATTAAAAAAAATTGTACTCCCTGATGTGAGAAATATAAATTTATTATTCTATTGCTCATGAGAATCCAAAAAAAACCATGACGAAGGCGAGATATTGATTTATATTGTTAGACCATTCCCAATAATATTTATAGGCTTTTTATTCCAATCCCAACAGCTCGAAATTATTCCATTAAAATAAGAATAATATCGCAGATCTTCTACGAAAATATGGTGTATTTTAGCAGGAATTTCGATAATTTCATTGCAATAATGCCGATGGAATACACGAAATAAAACATGAGATGATTTTCGAAGTAAAGTGGCCGTATTTGTATTGTGTATTATTCAAATGATGGTTTCCATTGGAGTATGAATCAATGTAATATTTGAATTGCAAAATGCCTATTTTGCTGTGAAAAAATACAACAACTATTCGTCGAGCCACCGGCGAAATACATCTGTTCGAACGCAACAAAAATAGGAAAAATAAATGGTCTACAAGTTTGTTTCGAAAGCAAACTTTTGATATGATATAGAATTTGTGAAATATAGATTTTTCAAAAGATAGAATGCCTCGAAGCGATGAAATTTCCATTTTCAATCACCATTAGTTAATGTCTTGTTTGATATTTTTTCACTCGAATTGAATGTGAATGGGAACGACATATCGAAAATGTAAAGAATTTCCAGTATAGTCGTCTATTTAAACTCTCTATACAGTTAATGTTAGTGTGCAGAGAGCGAACACAGTAGCCCAGTTGTCATTATTCCAGTCAGGAAGTGACATGGCTGGTGTTTTATCTCTGTCGGCTGGCCGTCATTAGTGTTACGAGTCTGAGCCGAATGTGAAATCTGCGGGAGTTATTCAATTGGCTTCCTGAATAAAGAAAACGGGGACGAAGAGAAAAAATTGAAATTACCAACCAAGCCCACACGCCATGAAGCCGATCGAAAATTGTTTCCGAAATTATTGCGAAACGGGCACGTCTTCAAACATGAAGCGATTCTAGTTAAGCAAAGGAAACTGTAATTTTCCAGCTGGTTAGCTATTCGAAATTCAACATAAATTGAAGATAATATTAGGCTTAATTCTTATATCAAACGACATAAAACAAGGCAGAAATCCGGCACAACAATTGTAGATTCATTTTCTATTATTCCTAAAGAATACATTGGTTTTTATTGTTTATAATACTACTTTAAAATACATAGTACGAGCGAACATGAATTTTTATCGCATTGAATCGCTGTAAATTCCCTGGAGTGGCAAAAACTTCGCCCTCATCTCTTTAATGTAACAACGTCGCAAACAAATGAGCCGTAACTGTCATGTCGGGGAGGACATGCAGAAAAAAGCCGAACGAACAGACTCATTCCACTTTTTAAGTTTTATTATTAAAGGAAATCTTGCAAACGTTGTCTGTAATTCTGTAGGATTTGCAAAATGTCCAACTTGTAAAATCGTTAAAGAATAAAGGGGGATGACAAACCTGCATCGTTGTCCGCTGGGACTCCCAAGCTGTTGGAGTTGTCGTTGATAAAGGCCTCAGCTGAGTTGGTAAAGGTCTGTGGGGACAGTGTAAGGTCCGGGCCACTTGACGAATCAAACAGATCGAAGGTGGCTGTAACAGCTTCGTTTCCACCTGGAAATGAAAATTGCCTGTTGAGGCGTACGTCTCTTTTTCCCTTCATCTCTACAATTCTACAAATTTTTTATGGTTGAAGAATCACAATTTAATCTTGACGATAACAATTAATTAAGAATAAAGGAGTGTTTTGGTTTTAGTTATGCGGTTGTAGTTATTATGAATGGAAAAAAAGGGAACGTGCAAGAAATGCCCTAGGGAGCGTTCTATCATAGTTGTTCGTGTCCAGTTGAAATTACCCCATACATCATATCATCCGTCTCTTGCACTTGCTCTGCAGAATGCTTATGTTCTAGTAGCGCCCAAGTTCCGATTTATATTCTCTCCTCTACTATCATCTGACCCTCTTGAATTTACTACGTACAAAAAATATGCACGTACAAATATGAAAAGGAATCGATATTGTGTGCATGTGTACGTCTATGAATCAAAGTAAGGCGGAATAGGCGTGGAGTAATGATATTAGGACCCTTTTCATATTTTAGGGTTTTTTTTGTATGTCGAGATTGGAGGAGATGAACACCCCTTGTCGTCGTCATCCTATTGAATATATTTGGCAAATTCATTCTAGAGTAGAAGACGACGTTGAAAAAAACTTGGAGATTTTCAGCACATTCATCTTCACATGATCATTATCATCATTGTCATCAACAACAGATCATTAAGTTTTTTCGTTGTTTGTAATTTTTCTAATGAATCAAGCCCTTTTAACTGATGAAATTTTAATGCGTGAAATTTTGTATAAATAATCTTCTAATTTATATCCGGAGACGGTTAAATAAATCAGCAGCTTGTTATTGATTTAGCTTTTAATAAATGTTTGTTGAAGATGTTTAATTTTGCCATTCAGTTAATATTGAAGGAAATTAATTATATTCTAAAGAAAATTGAAATAGCTCAATAAAATATTAAAATGAAAAGAATTCTCGAGTTGTTCTCGAATCATTTCAAATTCACCAATTTCCCAACATCTTCAATAGTTATTGAAACGGTTCAGTATAATTTCCTTGTTTCCTAACAGAATAGACGCCTAGAAGATGGAATTATCCCACAATTCCAATTAATACACATCACAAATTAAAATCAATACGATCTATCAGTACTGTCAGTTACATTTGAAGCAATTGTGAAAGTTGAAGCTATTCGAAGGTTCGCATAAAACTTTGGCAAAACCCACTAGGAATTTGTAATGAGGACTTTTCAGTATTCGATAATTTTACTTACTGCAAAACTTTTCCTTTACCATGCAAAGTTCCAATTCACCAACACAGCCACCCTTTACCAATTATTGATTTTGATAAATTACGAATGTGTCGGTTGCAGCAAAAATTGGGGGCTAGTTTATTTAAAATAAAAGCGATAAAAATCCACGAATTGGGGCGGTATAGTCACGAAGCCCCAATAAAAATATATCCCAAATATAGAAATATCGCTAGGGAAAAATTGGGTATTTATGTTTTATTTCCCAATTTGATTGCATGCATTTCAATTCAAACATTAAATAAAGTTCTATTTTTCCAACAATTTTTTCTATTTTAGTCTGTCGTGTATTCAACGATTTGAGTGCGAACAAATATGCACTACCTGTTATGAACAAAACGAATATAAATGGAAAATGAATCTGCAATTCATCTATATTAAACAAAATTAATTATGAATGACGCTACCCGATTTTCATATAGAATGGGGATGTTTTATTCAGCATTTAAATACAACGAAAAGCCATTATCGATTGCGAGTAACAAATCAAAATCTGTTTTCAAAAAAGACATTTATCGAATAGATTCTCCATTTGCACTCAAAAAGTACATTAGTGCTAATTCGCAATTTAAGATGGAAAGTCAACGTTATTTTTTTGGGTATTTCGAGTTTATTTTCATCGGAATTTGCAAATTTGCATTTTTAACTGTGTCAAACGATCGGCTACGATAAAAGATAAACAACCCGTATCCATATTCATCAAAAACGGGGTAAATTCTAGAACAATATTGATAGGAAATTTCAATATTCTATTTATACACTAGAATCGATATTAACGTAAAATTTATCTTAGTTATCGAATTGCAATCCATCATAAGATAACTTCTCCTGTTCGTAGAAGACGACAACTTTGGTGCTGATGCTCAAGTTTAATTCACCAAGTCTGTTTTTGATGACTTCGATGTCTTCGATAAAGTTATAGAACATACAAACGAATATCGAATCTTTGATTAACATAAAAACGGCTACAAATAACGAGAAAATAGTTCTGAATAAGATTTAAAGGTCTAGACGTACAAGCGTTACAATGATAAACGACACTATAAGTAGCGGCAATTTGTCCAGCTGACGAAGTTTCAACTAACGTATTTTGTAAAATCTAACAACTTCCAAACTGCAATAATTTACATTGTTTCTTACTTGGTTTATGGTCAAATTTCCATGTGTGCCATGCGAATTATTGCGAGTTCGTCGGAAAAAATAATTCGTTTTGTGTTAAATTGTGTGTGGGTTTTTTATTTGCATGCGACTATAAGTCTGTGTTATGTTTTTAGAGGAATCACGAAGGAGAAATCCCACACGGATTCTTTTTTCTGTTGTCATCGCTTGATGTTTTCGTTGTTATTGTTGTTTTGCTCCACCTCCAACAGTATCAAGTTAATTAATTTTTGAGTATAACAGCGACATGAAATATATCTTTGTCTTGTCTGTGATCCAACTCGTTACATTCTCTATAGTTGCTACAGACGTTGCCTTCCAGGCAAAAAATTAAATTACATGTAGTGTAATATAGACGGACTTTTGTTGTTCGGATCGTTAAAGAACTAGACACAAATACTTGTGATTTTTTTGAGTTTCATCGATTGAAACCGAATGCAAATCGAATCGTTTAATTCTATTAAATATCATTAGGCGGACTAGTGGATTTTCTGCGATAAATCAACAGTGGGTACCTTGATCGGCCGAATTCATCAGTTTGGTAAAGACCAACTACCACTAACGAGCGTGCTATTAATTGGGTTTTCTCTGACAGCAACAGCCAACACATAACCGTACCTCGTTAGTTGATTACGTGAATGTGGTAGTAACCTTTCACTGAAACTCGTGTAGAAAGTTTCCAAGTTTCGGAAATTGGAAGGCTTATCACTATCTACAAACACAAACACCTTGGACCTGGGGCACCGGATCTATCGCTAAATAATTTCTGTACTTAAAATAATTGTTGGCATTCAAGTAAATCAAAAAATATAAGAGTTAACATATTGGGTGAGAAGTTTTATCTTCGACGAACTTTGTGAAAACACAAAGATTTGCCAACAAAGAAAACTTCAATAATGGTGAAGTTTTTGTTGGAAATCATGTTTTCAGTAAGTAGACGAGCATAAGTGAATATACGTTCGGAATGTGATGATATAAAACTACTGGACAACAAGTTGTTTGCAATTCTTTCAGACTCTTCTACAATTACATTATTGTAATTCTTAAAAAAGCAGTTCTTTTGCAATTTTTATTATCCTGAAGTGTGTACATTGCGGAAAGAATTGTATTGTTGTTCTTTAAAAGCATAAAACACCATAAATTTCTAATTAAAATTGCAATCGACTTTGACGTATCGCCGTACTAGCGGTTTAATTGATGAAACTTTAATGTGTTCTATTTTTTATTAGATCGAAGTTGTGATGGACGCCGAAACTCTCTATTCTGAAAGTTTTATTCTAAAACACTACCGAACTTAGATCGAGCTATATAGCCTTGAATTATTCTTATAAAACTATATAAAAATATTTAAAATTGTTAACAGCGGTAATTCGAACGGTTCAATTAGTTGTTTTTGTATCAACATCGAAATAGGGCGATTCAATTTACATTTGAGTTTCATATTACTTATTCATCGATAAAATTGTAATTGTAGATGTACTGCTATTAAAAAATCCTTATTAGATTCGAACTACAAGTCTATTTGATATTGAAAGTTTGACGTCCATAGGAAAAAACACGGATCCGTTGAAAGAGGAAATTTTCATTTCCTGTAAAACAAGACAGACGGTAAAACGGTGGCGTACGCCTTATTCTACTAACTAGAAACTTGAGGGCGACATTTATTAAAACGTCGAACGAGATTACAAAGTTATAGTATCTTAGACTTGCAAATCACAACGGAAATTGCTGCGCTATTGCACAATCTGATTACCTATATTGAATAAACTTCGGTTTAGTTTCTAAGTAAAACTGTTGAGGACTTTGTAAAGAATGATTAAAATCGTTCGTAGTATTCTGATACAAACGCAATATGAATTTTAAAATCTACACGAAATAAAAGTTGTTGAAGATAGAGTAAGGGGATGGGCGAAACGATATACCCAAAGGGAGAACTAAGTTAGCAACACAGTGAACAGTGGCAAAAGTGTTAAATCAACAACCGCGCGAATGTACTTTTAAAGAATACGTGCCAAGCGTTGAAATACAAAAGGGAAATATTGAAAAGGACGCTCACATCACCGGACCCTATACAGAAAGTGGAACTAAAAGAACGGAAACAGGAGCGATAATAAGGTGAACTTTTGATTTATACAGCTGAGCACGTCTATTCTATTGACTTTTTTTTTCGGAAAATTCCCATAAAAGCACGATAAAATTCAATGTACAGTTGAATTCAGGAGCAATTTCCATTCGGGAATTAATTCAAATAAACAGTTTTACAACAAGCAAAAAGATCGGGTATTTAAACCACAAGACAGTTATATTCAAATATAGATAATTTCGTACAATTAGACCCTTTGGTATGGTCGGTTGTTAACAATGTCATTCTCAAGTTCAGCTTCTAATCCTTTTAGCAAGTTCCAACCCACCATTTAAATGTTGGGATAGTTTGGATAAAGTTCGTCGATACTAACTGGTATAACAACGATTAGTATGCGGCTTGATCCTTTTTCGTACAACAGTAAAGACCACCACCTGGTGCTCTACGACTTTATTTTTGTTTTCATTCGATAAAAATTCTATATTTTATCATCATCTACTTGAATCGAATTAAATTCGGTGTTATTTTAATCCGACGTACACTGATTGCTTTGAAAGCTTTCAACGCAAAATAATTAATCTGTAATTAAACATTTTGCAACAAAAAACAGACGCGAATTGAATTTGTATTAAATTTTGATTTCTATACAAAAAAAAAATAAACGCCAGGTATTTGGACGGATTATTTCGAAATTAAACACCAAATGCCCGCTTTCAATACAGTAACAATTCGATATTTAACGATAAACAACGGGAATTCGCTAGTTTCGGCGATTATATCAAAATGGTGGATGCGCCGGGCATACCCAGATGTATGCTTTTTCAATGATAATTCCGCCATATAAATCCACACAATTCCACCATATTGTGTTGACGTTAATTTGATTACATTTTCTTATAGGCGTTGATTTATCTAAACCGAAATGAGAAAATCTCTCAAATCGGCAATATTTCAAATATTTGGTGATTCGCATGCGCGCATCTGTGTGTGTTTGCGATAATGTTTTCAGTAAATTTCGTTATTTCAGGGTGTATCGGGGGGTTTAACTATTGGGCGACATCTGGTACATATAATCGTAAACTAGATGATGTTGCGTAAACTCGATCTATACTGTGTATATGTTCATATAACGTTAGCATGTGACTTGATAAAGTCGCATAACTATAAAATGGTAAATTCGGGTCTGTTGTGCTGAATTCGCTTCATTTCTCCTATTGATTTATCAATTTTTTGTCGATCGATACACGTTATTTTTCATTATTAACAATCTATAGTCGTTTATCTTCGAAAAATTGGACTTTACGATGTCATATTTCAGAGAATCAAGAACAACGTCCACCAATTTGCATTTTTAAGTCTATATCTCCTCCAATAGATTCTCATCAGAAACTTTAATAAGACTATCGGTTATTTTAAATTGGAAATAGAGCTGATCAGCGAATTTATTTTTCTTGCCAAACGATTATTCACAACAACCACCGATATATTTCATTAAACCTGTAAGCAATTAATATTAAATGGCTATCGGATATCGACTAATGAAGCTGACGTTCGTTAGTTTATAGAGAATATCGACAATAATATCCAACAGTGTTGGTTTCGTGTGTTTGTTCAATTTTCTCACAAATTGGACAAGATTCACCGGTTCACTATTGTCGGCTCGTCACCTTATGTGTCTGTTGCACGATCGCTATTATCACGTCTAACAATTTCGAAGCTTATTTGGAGGCGATTAAAGGCGAAAAAGCGATTGAATTTACGCTATTTGTTTTCAAATTTATAATTAGCGTTATTTTCATGTATAATTGAAAGCCAATAGATGCGATTTGTTCTATTATTTGAACGTATAAACTAATAAATCTCCGGATTACAAAAGTTATATTTATAGAGTATTCGGATGAATAAATCAAGTCAAATAACAACAAAACCGTCGATTCTGTTGATAAATAATTATCGGAAAAAAGCTGTAAATTAACGGACAGCCATTCCAAAATGAATACGATTAGATTGGATAGAACAAAACGCGATAAACAGAGAGAATGATTAAATAATATTATTAGTAAAAGCATTACTATTACAGTTATATCCTGTTATAATTCAACTTGTCGAAATCGAGAAAATATCAAATCGAATACTGAAATACTCTAATAAAATAGATGGACAATAACTGGAAAATTAATTAGATTTCCAGTCATTGTACAATACAATTTGTACGAATATATACCGAATTTACAATGTTATTTTGAAGTTCCAATTAGCACATCTAAACCAATCAATAAATATGTTAGCTACCCTACATGCGGGCATAATTGTACAGATAAAAAAAATTGTACAAAGAGACATTGTTCATATCAATTTTGATCAAAATTGATCCATTTAGTATTCATTCGTTTATTAAATTATCGCAACACAACAAACAGAATTTAGCGAACGAAGCGTAAATGTAATCGAGTACTGATGAAAAAGGACATCAAAGAAACAAAATAATTTACAGGCGAATTTTTTAAGACGATAATACCGAACCAAGGCCGTTACTAGCCCTAAGACAACTCAGGCAATGTTTGAGAGCGAAATTTAAAGGGGCGGCAAAACCGCCACCCGCAATTATTTTTTGTAGTCATTTAGTAAATTGTTCGAAAAAAAATTTATCTCATCCGCTAATTTTCGATCGATTTTTAAGGTAATCTGGACTTCAAAAAAGTTATAAAGGATTACTGATCTATGGATTGTCGAAAAAAACTATGGAAAATTCTTAATTTATACTAGTTTTTTAGAAAATTTCGTTATTCAGTGCTCAAAAATGGGATAAATTTGTTAATTTTATTGGAATTTTTGAGATGAATTCTTCTGTTTTCTAATCAACTTGTGTTTTTGAGTTGTGAATCAAAGGTGCGACTGTTTCGGCCTATTTTGCTTCTAAAAATGTACATTTTTTGAAAATTTGCTGCATTATCAATAAAAATTGAGATTTTCCCAGCTAACTCCACTTTTCTCATGAAATTCTCAAATTTTCAATGAAAAGGCTTTAACCAATAGAAGTTTATTACAAAAATCGTGAAATTGTATACTAAATTATTTTGAGATTCTGCATTAGAATCGAATAAAATAATGAAAATTCTTCAATAAAAGGCAAAAGTGCCAATTCTATTCAAATTTTGATTATGATAATCTAGAGTGTCGCAATATTTCTAAAAATAAAGCAAAATTTCACGTTAAAATCTTCAAATTTTGGACTAGCGGTGTAGTTTTTTGAAATTTTATTGGTGCTGAAGAGCATTTTCTCAAATTTTGGTTCTAACTCCATAAAAATGGGCAAAATCTATCAAAAAGAGCTACTTTTTTCGAAATTTTGATTTTGACCGCTTAGAATGTTGGAATATGTTTAAAATAAAACAAAATTTTCCACTAACATTTCAAAATTTTAGCCCAAAAGTACTAAATTTTTGAAAAATCTCCATTAGAATCAAATAAATTAAAACGTCTCAATATAACGCGAAATTCTTTATATAAAAATACTGAAATTCTGAATAAGAACACTATTTTTTTTTAATTTTTACCTTAGAGTCTAGCTTAGTACTTAACGAGCCATTTATAGAATATTTTCAGAATTTATAGGGAAGTTCCAGGAGAGAATTGAAACTAAATTTGAACCACATAGCTCATTGGAAGTTGATCAAAAACGTTCGTTTCTAACGATGTGCAGTTTTAAAAAACGAATAACTCATAATTTGACTCAGAATGACTCCTAACATTATTTTCTTTCGGTTTTCTCTACTCGATTCTGGAAAATTCTATCATTCAAATAGTAATTTTTAGAAAAATTCATGACTGAATACTCAAGAATGGAATAAATTTGTTAATTTTATTGGAATTTTTGAGCTGAATTCTTCTGTATTCTAACCAATTTGTTCTTTCGAGTTGCGACGCAAAATTGTGACTGTTTCAGTCTATTTTCCTCTAAAAATGTTAATTTTTGGAAAATTTGCTACATTGAATCAATTAAAATTGAGATTTTCCCAGCTAAACTCCACTTTTCTCATGAAATTCCCAAATTTTCAACGAAGCCTTTAACCAATAGAAATAGAGCAAAGTTTATTACACAAGTCGTGAAATTGTACAATAAAAATACTAAATTATTTTGAGATTCCGCATTAGAATCAAATAAAATAACAAAAATTCTTCAATAAAAGGTGAAAGTGCCAATTCTACTCAAATTTTGATTATGATAATCTAGAGTGCCGCAAAATTTCGCATTAAAATCTTCAAAATTTGGACTAGCGGTGTAGTTTTTTGAAATTTTGTTGGTGCTGAAGAGCATTTTCTCAAATTTTTGTTCTAACTCCATAAAATTGGGCAAAACCTATCAAAAAGGCTACATTTTCCAAAATTTTGATCATGACCGCTTAGAATGTTGGAATATTTTTTAAATAAAACAAAATTTTCCACTAATATTTCAAAATTTTAGACCAAAAGTACTAAATTTTTCAAAAATTTCCATTAGAATCAAATAAATTAAAACGTCTTAATATAACGCGAAATTCTTTATATAAAAATACTGAAATTCTGAATAAGAACACTATTTTTTTTTAATTTTTACCTTAGAGTCTAGTTTAGTAGTTAACGAGCCATTTGGAGAATATTTTCAGAATTTATAGGGAAGTTCCAGGAGAGAATTTAAACCAAATTTGAACCACATAGCTCATTGGAAGTTGATCAAAAATGTTCGTTTCTAACGATGCGCAGTTTTCAGAGACGAATAACTCACAAATTGACTCAGAATGACTCCTAACTTTATTTTTTTCGTTTTTCTTTATTCTATTCTAGGAAATTTCACGTTTATTCTAGAATGTGACGGAGAAAAATGGAAAATCTCAGTTTCATAAACCTAAAATAAGGATTTTCAACCTATTTTCCGATGAACTAAGGTTTCAATTTTAGTAAAACGATCCACAAATCGCTCTTTAAATTATAGGTGTTTCCATAATATTTAAACGAAAGAGACACCTTTTCAAAGCTAGCCTGTTTAATAATAGTTGTAAAAATACAAAATTTGAGTGTCTTGTAATTACAAGATGACAGGATTAAAAGCCAAAACTCATATATTCTTGTTGTTTATTTTAGTAATCAACTAAATTTGATAACGTGGGTGTATCTACAACAACAATTACGTGATTGAAATTTTTTTTGATGTACCTACGGATGGAAAAAGACCGCCTCACAATACCATGAAATTAATTAATGTAAAGTCAGCATCTTTGAGTAGATGAAAGGTGGTTTAATTCATCAGATTGTTGTAGTCGAGTTCTGTGAGATTTAATACTGTTAATGCATTTGGAATGTTCATCGACCCATTACAGAAAGTCCTCAAGTTTTCAATGGATATGTGCGATTTATAAAAAATAAATGAAATATGGAGCTATGATGATATTTAATGAGCAATGTTAAATTTTCTAATCTTTTAAACAACGTAATCAAGTCTGTTATTATCAGTATTTACCCAGATACTACATTTTAGTTAATAGAAACTACTCTCTACATATAGATCAGAAGCTATATTCATTATACAATACAAATACACGAGGAATAATTACTTTGTTTCAGCCATTTTAACTATTGTTAATATTGCACACGAATTTGCATAATTTAGTTATTCAAACAGTAACAATGGTAGCGTTACGGTGTATTATTATTTTTTTCAATTTGCTTATTACGTTAATTCATCCCGAAGGTGCAAGTTTTAACAATTGTTGGAACTTCTGTAAGAATAGTTGGTAGAGTTTATCAACTTTGATCAAAATAAACAACTAAAAGTTGAATATTTCGAATTATTATTATTATTGTAATCCACCTTTACGGCAAATCTGTACCAGTTAAAGTAGAAATACACATTGTAGAATAGAACTAGAACCAACATAAGCCACAAACTGAATCTCTCTAAATACACACAACGGGAAATTCATTTAACTTTCTTGTCATCATCGTACAAATTAACATCCTCTAAAGGTAGGTTCTTGTGTTAAATTAATAAATAATTGGAGAATTTATAGTTTTTATAGATTTATAATTTGAATATTTATATTGAGACAAGATTAATAAACGTGTTAGAATAATTCAGCTAGGCGAGAGCACATCGTTAATCGGCTAAAGGATCTAAAGGATTAGACAATTCCATCCCATCCTAACAGACTTGGCCTGAATACGGAAACTAATGTTTACATTTCTACTGTAAACATGGTATACGGTTGCTATTTGTACTATACGGGTGGTCAGAATACATTCGCGTAAATCAGCATTTACACGACCACTCCACAGTTAAATTCCTAGCGATAATATAAACAAAACAAATGAACGAATCCCACCACCCCTATTCACATAAATTCAACAACGGTTTTTCCCCTACAATCACTACCATCATTACTATTATTAATATCATCATCATCATTAGAGTCAACAATGTATATCCGACGACAGAACATAAGAAACTAGATGTTTTACTAGCTCCTAGTTTTCTAGCTCTTGAGAAATATTTCAAGAGTCTATAGGAACCCTCTAGTGGAATTTGAACCTTGTAGATCATTGGGAAGTTGGTCAAAAACGACGATGCTGTTTTCGCAAACGAGTAAGTCAACTCAAATGGCTCAGATTTGCCGAAAGGTGCTTCCAATATTGATTTCTTCGCGTTTACTCTGGAAAGCAATGGAGAAAACGGGTTAAAATCTATGTGGGGAGCATTCTTGTGCCATTCTCAGTCATTAGATCGGTTTCCAAAAGTGCAAATTTATCGAAAATGAGCGTTTTTTAACTAAATGATCTCCACAATTGCCGAATATGTAAAAATTGGATACTTTACAATTTCTGCACAACTTTATGGTAGCCCTATTTTTTCTTAAATAGGGACAAATATTTGGGTACTTACCAAAAATTCTAACTTTAAAACTCCAATTTTGACTATTTTTAATAAAATTATTCATTTTAATGGAAAATAATCAATAATAACTCATCAAATAATTTACAAATTCGTTGAAGACAGTAAGCAAAATTGGAAATTTAGGGAATTTGGTGATGGCAACCGAATTGTTTGAAGAGTGGCAATAGGAATTGGAATTTTGACCAAAAATAACAAAAATTCCCCAGATGAACCTTACAATTTTAGTTAGTCATTCGAATTCGTGAGTTTTGTGCCGATATTTTGAAAAATTGTGGATTATTTGAAGAAGTCTCAATTTTAGTAATTTTTATTTAAAATGCACTGTCTCTAAATATTCTTGTATTTCCATCTCTACCTCTGGTAAAATTTGTAGATTATCCACAGTTAGCTCTTTAGTTTATGACAATCATGAAATAATTGGGGGGCCTATTTTCTGTCGTCAGGTATAGGTATATTTGTATGTTTCATTTTCATGGTGATTATTAAATATCACCGAAGAGACAAACAAAAGTTATCGATTAGAGTGTTAGAACTAACAACAGTGGAAAGGCGGCTCGTTGTTTGTATAATTACCAATCTACCATTTTCCTAACAGAAAGAGATATCCGTTCGGCTCATTAAACCCATAACAATGCTGATATTCACGAGTCTGTGGATTTTGGTGTGCGATGAAGAAAATAATATTTGCTATATTTGAATACAAAAGATTATGTGAATTTAGGGGAAAAATACAAATGGCAAAAAATGGTTTTAAAAATTACCAATTTTATTAGAAAACCGAAAGAATATTGTGATAAAATACTAAAATAGAATTCGTGATACAGAACTGGATTTTGGAGATTTATTATTTGGATCATCAAAGAGGAAAAGATAAGGGAATCAAATCTCTTGGTGTTCGACAAACCTTTTTGAATATCGACGTTTTTGCTCGAATAATCTTGAGAGATGGGCGAATCAAGCAAAAACTTCACATTTATTACGCTAAATTCACATTAATCCCAATTTTTTTCTAATATTCACCTGATTATCGACCATCAATCTAACGACACAAAGTCTTAACGGTGTTAGATTCGAAATTAAAGATAAAACCAAAACTGAATATTCCACACGGCTTGAATGCAAACGGTCGGACAATAAAATCGTGCGTTATGTTGAAATCTATGATTTAGCAGTTATAGGAATTTAATAATGCTAATTTTCAGCCGTTGTGGGATTTTGAACGGTTCCATTATCGGATGATTTGATCGAAAATCAAATAAACAAACAAGGCGTAGAGTGGTTCGATTTAAATTAGAACGATTTTTAAGGCTATCCAAAAATGTTTTGTTCTATGCTACATAGTTTAGTGGCGGTCATGCCACACTATTCATTCACAAAACAGCTGTCGTTTTTGGCAACGGCCACCATTTCTAATAAATCTAAACGGTATTTTTTCCCCGCTGAATTGTCAACTTACAATTAAAAACTTTATTTTAGAATAGAACGATTAACTCTAATTTACACACGGTTTTCATTCGTTTGTCTATTTCTTTCCCATTTGTTGTTGTATTTCGAAAATCTTATTTTTAGACAACGATGGCCGGTCGCCATTTTAAATGCTTCATTAATCAATTTCCCGTTCAACTAAAGCCATTATGTATAGTGGTCCTTTTATATTTTCCAAAAAAAATCTTTATCTATGCGTCTATATTTCTATAGAGACATGTGAAATCGAAAATGCTGCCAAAGTATGCTTCAGATAGGGAACACGTGGGAAATATTTTCAACATTATTCTTCTTTATGTATGTGCTTTAGTGCGCCGATTTGTCACTGAAACGTTACGTGAAAACTGGCTCACGGCCGATACTAAAACGCTAATACAAACGGAAATACGAGGGGAAAGAATCGGGCATTTTTTCGTCTTACAAAGTAATTTTTTGATTACACGTGTGTTTTTTCTCGGTTTTGTTGTAAAGTAAAATTAATAATAGTAGTTCCTATATTTTATCAAAATTCAAGCTTCGTAACTTATTCGGGAATTGTTGGCAATGTCGTGATTTTCACCGAACGAATATGCAGCTAGAACGATCAAGTATCACTAGAAGATGCGTTCAAAACAGCTGGGAAAACTGGAAAATTTGCTCCCCGAGATCATTAGATCAACTGTTTATTAATTTGATTGATTTGATTGTAATAGAAATTAAAATTTGGAAATTTTTTTAAGGATTTATCTGAGGATCTTTGTGGATCATTTTACTAAAATTGAAACCTTAGTTCATCGGAAAATAGGTTGAAAATCCTTGTTTTAGATTTATGAAACAGGGATTTTTCATTTTCTCCGTCACATTCTAGAATAAACGTGAAATTTCCCAGAATAGAATAGAGAAAAACGAAAGAAAATAATGTTAGGAGTCATTCTGAGTCATTTTATGAGTTATTCGTTTTTGAAACCTGCGCATCGTTAGAAACGAACGTTTTTGATCAACTTCTAACGAGCTGTGTAGTTCAAATTTGGTTTAAATTATCTCCTGGAACTTCCCTATAAATTCTTAAAATATTCTCCAAATTGCTCGTTAAGTACTAAGGTAAAAATTTTAAAAAAATACAGTTCTTATTCTAAAATTTCAGTACTTTTATATCAAGAATTTCGCGTTATATTGAGATGTTTTAATTTATTTGATTCTAATGGAAATTTTTGAAAAATTTAGTGCTTTTGGGCTAAAATTTTGAAATATTAGTGGAAAATTTTGTTTTATTTTAAAAATATTCCAACATTCTAAGCGGTCATGATCAAAATTTCGAAAAAAATGGCTTTTTTTGATAGATTTTGCCCATTTTTATGGAATTAGAACCAAAATTTGAGAAAATGCTCTTCAGCACCAACAAAATTTCAAAAAACTACACCGCTAGTCCAAAATTTGAAGATTTTAGCGGGAAATTTTGCGGCATTCTAGATTATCATAATCAAAATTTGAGTAGAATTGACACTTTCGCCTTTTATTGAAGAATTTTCATTATTTTATTTGATTCTAATGCGGAATCCCAAAACAATTTAGTACTTTTAGTGTACAATTTCACGACTTGTGTAATAAACTTT